>WBNQ01033877.1:1257-68810 GCA_013401375.1 Spizella passerina | reverse complement strand
TTTTTCATTATTTCAGATGCCTTCTAGTGATTCTTTCTGTTTATAATTATTCTGAATTAATTCCTTTCCCAGACACACTGATTGTAGTGATTTTTTTTATTTGTGTAGCAACAAAATTTGTGCTTTTGGTGCTCTTAGATAAAGCAGAGGAAGAGTGAGCTGCATTTCTTAATGCACACTGTAGGTGCTGGTGCAGACCTTCTAGGGGGTAGTTTGTCTTCTCTGGGCAGAATCTTAATAGCCAATTTAGATCCCCAAAAGGATGTTGGCTTTTTTATGTAAAGGACTGAAAATAAAGGATGAGTTTTATTTCCTCCCTTGCATATTGTATTAGAGACAGAATCCCTAGTAAAAGGCCTTGATGCTTAGTAATGCTATTAATTTCATCCAGCTTTTCCTGAAACCTGTTGTAGATTTTCCTCTTATTCCATGGAGAATATATTAATATCTGTTAAGTATTCCTGCATAAGTTTGCTTCCAAAGAGAAAAGAGGTATGTTCTTTTAAAAAATGTGTTCAAGAATTAGCCCTTTCTCACAGCCCTTCACTTACTTATCTCTGTGTATTTTCCCTAGATTTTTTAAAATCATAATTTAGATTCCCTAGTAACAGAGTTTTAATATATTTTTGGATGTCCTTTATCCCAGACACTGTTGGATCACTGATGGTAGTTCAGTAGTCTTCTTAAAAAAATTGCTTTTTCTTATTTTTATTTATGTAAAAGGTATGGTTTAATCTTTCAGGATAAAAGTTATGCTCTGGACCCATAGCTCATAAATTTTGGATTATAGTGCCAAGGCATTTCCTGTTTTATCAAAACTTTCTCTGCTTCCACTTAGATGACTAGTTGGATTTTCTTGAGTAACTTTATCCAGTTGTCCAGGCAAAAATCAGATCTATTAAACTGAATTTTTAATATTGGATAGAATTCTATTCTATAGCCTGCCAGTAGATTGTATAAAAATTCTGAACGTGAATTCAGTGGGGACTAGGTTATAGTGACATAATGTAATGCCACTTCCAGATCAGGAAAATAATGTTGCATTCCTCCTGTATAGCAGTACACTGCAGTCTCAAGATCTGCCTTTTATTCAAATGTCATGGAGTTAAATGTATTAGAAAGCATCTTCTGCTTCACTGCTTACAGTCCATAAGGCTTTCTCATCTGCAGCACTCAGCTCAAATCCATCCTTGGCTCCTCTGAATCTGGGACTTGGCTCTGTTGGGATATTATGATCTTTTTATGGGAGGAGATTTGTAGCACTTGGAGCTCATGTCCAGAGTATATTTGCCTTCCTGACCATCAGCCTCCAGGGGAGGAGAAGCAGCTCATGCAGTACATTTCCTTTATCTATGTAAAAGCAGCAGGATAAATACCTAAATGCTGTCAGGCTTGGCTCCTAGCTTTGGATCTAAGCTTGTGAATAAATCTGTGATAAGGACTCAGTGTGTGTATACATTGGTAGGAAGAAGGAATCATGTGCAACATGATGGTGCTTTTACATGTTTTTGTGTTTTAAATCAGAGCTAAAATAAAAATGTTACGAAGACTGAAGTTGTGTTAATTGTTTCTATTTATTTTAAAAGTGTTTTTAAACAACCTCCATTTCCTAAGACTAGACCTAAGAGTGTTTAAGGAATTCATAGAAAATGATTGTGCAGTGTGCAAGTTCTAGTCTTTCTAGTCATTGATTTTGTGTCCAAGGGGCACATCTGTTTGTGGTATTTCTAGTACAATAATTAAAGCTGACTGGAGGACAGGGCTCAGTTTGATTTCTTGTCTTGCTTAAGTGAGAAGTGAAAGACTGCTTCTGGTTCATGTGGGTTGTTTTCTCACACTCAACTGCTGTTTTGCAGGAGATTTAGAAGACTAGAATAATTCATGTTTGTAGAGTGGGGATGTTTGCAGGGTCTTGGCAATTTCAGACTCCTTCAGAACCCAAAGAATTTGCTCATTGAGTAAAAACTGCATGGATTTAAGGGAAGAGATGATTTCTTTCACAAATTTAAGTCATCGTCTATTACAAGATAAAGAATCTTGAGTTAACAATTCAGAATAAATTGTATTTAGAAGTGGAGTAAGCATGTCTCAATCATGTATTACTTTGAGCCCACTTTCTTGACTGTTTTTTGATGTTTTCTCTTTGGAGAGCTTTATGAAAGAATTTTCCTTTGTTCATTGTTCACTTAACCCATGTGGTTGTTATTTTCTTATTTCATGTGTAGCTCTTTCTACTTTAAAACATGCAAGTAAAGCCCTTTGGGTATTAAGATCGCTACTCTCCTATGTTTATGTTATATTCTGTTTTGGCCAAGACACACATCTAATTTTAATAACTTAAATAGAAGCTGCTAAAATAGGGCACAGTTCATGCCATGAATGTTGATTCATATCTAAGTAATGAGTATAAACAAAATAAACGTCATCTTGTTTTTTAGCAGAGCTAGACATCTGTTGCATACTGAAGCTTCAACATATGAAAGTGTCTTCTGTAATGCAGCTTTGTGAATGTAAAATACCGGGTGAAGGTGGAGCTGAAATGAATTTTATTGTTACTCAACTGTAATTGTTTTTGTGGTTGGTGGTTGTTTTTTTCTGGGGAGAGGTAGGAGGTGTTGTGTTGAAGTTTTTTGTTTATTTGGATTTGTTGGTTTAATTATTTAGTTTCTCTCTGTCTCAGAGACTATCATTTCATGGAGAATTTTGTCTTGAAGAAAAACCAAATGTTGGCATTTTTCTGGCAGGTCGGGAAATCATGTATTCTGACAGCTCCTGGACATGTAGAAATTGGACACTCCAGTCCTTTGTGACTCATGTTTCCACAAATTTCTATTTATGTAATCCTTGTTAATCCTTTGGGATGGAGAGCTTTATTTTTATCCCCGAGTAACCACAGGTGTAGTCCGGTTCTTAACAAAGCTCCTGACTTCAAGGGAAATATGATAAAGCCGCCTACAAGAAATAAATACCAACCTTGAACAAGGTAATGAAGAACCCTGACTTCATCACTCTCAAAACCTGACTCATATGTGGGCAGGAGAATTTTCCTGAAAGCTTAAGGGACCTTTACTGTTTGTTCTTTGGTAGTCATTACAATGCTTGGTATATGTGCACAAATGGAAATCTCAGTTCCTAGCAAAATTGTTTCCCCTGATGTCCTTTAAAGGGTCACAACTTTACTGCCTTGTCTGTGAACAGAAAGAAATGTTCCCCTTTCAAAAGGGATCTTTGTCTACCCTTGTGATTGAGAGGATGTTCCTGCTGAGGTAACTCAAGAGTATAAGGGTCACGCTTTGAACCTTCATCTACTGCAGCTGAACCCTCAAAGCTCACTTCTTTCTCATACTGATTTCTGTGCTGTGTCATGGGTGTCCTGCTTTCTTTTTTCTTTCCTTTTTGAGCTATCTCCCCAGTGTACAGTTCCTATCCCTCTCTGTGTACACTCAAGTTCAGACTCCTACAAAGCAGAAAGAGAATCTGAAAGACAAAAGCTAGCTGATACCTTGTGTTTCTGTTAATTCCTCTCTACTGTTCAGATTACAGTACTGCACAAATCACAGTGAAAATCCCTGGAAGGTCCCTGGTTTATGGACTGAGCACTTCCTGGACAATTCTGCAATCTTGTGCAATTTTAAGGCAATGGTGATATGCCTCTGTAGCCCACCTTTGTGTGCTTTTCCCCACTACATATTTACCTTAGGAACTGAGTTATGCCGCCACTTAGACTATGACCCAGACACAGAAACAGTACTTTTTCAGTACTTTACTGAAGACCTTTTTAGCTCTTTAATACTCGTTGTGTTTTATTCCCTCCAGACTGAAAGTAACAGCCTGTTTTGCATTCTTGTACATGCTCAACGCTGGGAGATTTAAAACTTCTTCTTCTAGTAGAAGTTGTGCCACTTCAGGAGTTGTGGTGAAAGCCTTTGAAGAGGTGGTAGGTAAGGAGCATTCAAATCTGGCTTCTGCTCTCATGAACATCCACAGCAACGTCTTGGGCTACTTGGGATACCACCCTCAGGGGCTGTGGGCAGGCAGAGAGCTCCAGGCACAGCACTGAGGTGCTGCTGTTGTCAGTGAATGCCACAGCTGGAAGGGATTGGGATGCTTGGATGGGCTGTGGTCCCATCCAGAGAAAGCATTCACAGGGGCTGTTGCCTTCCAGCTGAGAGGTCCAAGTGCAGTAGGAGGCCTTAAGTTCAAGTCTTAGTACACTTTAAATCTAGCCTTGTTTATTTGTCAAGCCAGCCTCTTGCAAGGTCTGTTTTTCCCTTCTTTCTCTGTTAGGTTCATTATGAACTTCGTGGTACTGAGGTCCATTTGGCTCAAAATTCTTGCATCTGTTTATGACAATCATTGCAGGACTTGGAAAATGCTCATTGGTTGTGCTGCCCCGAGTGGTTGAAGTCTCCAACAGGTCTTAATATATTTGATGGAAGACCTTCTGGAAAGCTGATGGTGCTGCAGATAGGGATACTGCTGTAGGGTTGTTGAACTGCTCTAAACATGGAAAAATATAAAGATGAGAAGGAAATGAAAATTAGTTTTTGGTTGCTTGGTTTTCAGAATTTTCCCTGATGTTGTGCTTTTGTGGTTGTTTTGGTGGTTCTTGCAATTCCTTTGACTACAAATTATTTAATAGCTCTTTCACTCTTCTCTCTTAACTTTATTTTTTTTAAAAGGCAAATTTGTTTAATTGTTAGTTTCAAGGCTTACCACTTACTAATTGTATAAAAAAATATGTGGTTGGAGTGGGACCAGATGGGTCCAGAGGAAAAAATTACTTGTCTATAAGACAGGGATGGCTGTTCTCATGCAGTAACTTTTTCATCCTAATGTCTGATACTATTTTGCCTGACACCTTGACAACATACATTAGTTTAAATACTTTGTGTAGTTTTGGGGCTTTTTTTCCATATGTAGTGTTGTTCCAGCCCATAATTGTCAGAAGTGGTCTGTACAAGGAAACTGCTACAAAAATACATTGTGCAGTTTTTTCTGCATGTTGATTGTGCTGTGAGGGTGACCAGAGGAGACCATCCATAATTCCTTTGATTTAATTAGTTTCTTATGCCAGGTAAATTCTCTACTGTTTCTTTCCCCCCTTCAACAATGTATTAGTTATAGAAGTAGTCAGTTGGTAGTTGCCATGTAAAAGTGTCATGGTTTATATTCTGCTGTGCAAGATTAGATTAGCATACAAATGCCATAAAACAAGTAATAGTATTGTTCTACTGCTTGGTTGCTGTAGCAAACAATTCTGGGGGCTGCATTTTATGGCTTAGGCATCTGAAGTGGGAGGGCAGGGGGAGATAGATGTTCCATTGTGGTTTCCAGACCATGGTATAATCAGGGTTTGGGTGACAACAAAATCAGTCATGGTGCAAACTTCCATTGAAAACTTGGGGACATCTAAAGACTCTGTTGCAGTGCAACTGGATGTACAACTTTAACATGAGATTGGAGAAAAAAGCATAAAAGGACTGACCTCCTCCATCCCCTGCATTCTAATTCCCTTGCCATTACTTAACATACCTAAACAAGGGTGTAGCTATTTTTTTTAAACCTCCTTTTTTACTATCTCCCAGATCATGAGTTAAAGAATTTCTTTTGCTGAGGGAAAGCAAATCAGAGGTTATACAAAATTGCACTGAAGCAATTTTCCGCAAACTTTGCCTAATGATTTTCTGAATGCTGTTCACTGAATTTTTGACCTCTGCAATATTATATAACTGCTATTACCAATTTTTGACTTTGTGGGAAAGTATTTAAATTACACGCATGTTTTTGATGTGAAATCCTCATTTTCTGTGTGATGAGAAAGTAACCGGGGAACAACTATTTGTTTTTTCTCAGCATTACGCCTGAATTTATAGACATCTGTTTCTACCCTTTTTTCCAATCATTCGCCAGCCTGAAAGGTCCCACAATTTTTCCTCATGCAAATGTTGCACATACTTCTGAGCATTCTCACCAGCTTCCTTTTACCCCTCTTTATAGTGAGCTCTGCACCTTTCCAAACCTCTCTCTCTGGCAGCTGCCAGAGTTTCACTCAGTGTTAAAAGTGCAATGAGATTTGGATTTCATGTTCTAGCTTGAGGTTTCCCAGATCTCTTTTACTGATAATGATGAGCACTGTCTCTCTTCTGGCAGCCGTAGAGTTCTGAGGTTTGTTGAAGGACTAACTGCAGTTCTGTTCCCCAATGGAGGTGGATTCTGAGTTCCTTTCACAGAGTGCATGTTCATGTGCAGTTGTGTTTTCCCAATGTGAGCTGACCTCCATTTTTCAGCATTACCTTCTTCTGCCTTTCCTGTTGCACTGTCATTTACCAGGATTTCATGATGAATCATTGATGATGATTAAATAGCTCCTGGTGGTCAGTAGCTTTGTGCAGAAGATGAATGTAACCAGATCTCTTCCAGATTTTCTATAAATGAAGGCTCTTTGCAAAGGCATTGTAGGAAAGAATTGGAAACTGATGTTGATTTTTAAATGTTCATAAGCATGTAGTTGGCTCTTTTTTTCTCTGTTCATTCACATTTATGTAGTGACCTGAGGCTGACTCTGATGGCTGGTTGAAATCTAGTGTGTTTTATCTTTTTCTTGATACCATCTTGGATAGTGAAACACACAGCATATTCTACAGGTAGCAAGTATTTGAGGAAGGTAGCAGTTCTCAATAGGAAGGAAAGCACAGTTTGTCTTCTGCCTAATTTCCCTTAGTCCTGTTGCCACTACTGAAGAACATTATTTGCTTCCCAAGATTTAAAGAAGAGTCAGTTTTGTCTTCCAATAAATGAAATTGAAGGACACCATCAAAGCTTATTTGAAGGTGCTGGAAGATAGTCCCTGAATGAGGAGAAAGAAATGTTTTAGCTCTTGGTTATTGAGCAATGACCAGGCAACTTAAAAGATTAATTTCTCTGGAATGTATTAGGATTTTCTATATATTGTGTGTTTAATACTCTAAAAATTGTGTGAAAACTGGTAGAGGGACATATGCATATCACTCCCAGGCTGGATACCACAAGAGACCTTTCCTGTAAAGCCAAGGTACCTGAGAACTGTGGGCGTATAGCATCAGACCATATGGCTTACAAAATCCTTCAAAACTTAGGAAGAAGGGGATTACTGATTTTGATACAGATTTCTGAAATAGATGTACTAGAAAATGCATGCTGGATTTATAGGAGTAATAAATTCTAGCAGAACTTGAAACAGTAGAACTTTTTTGTTTGTAAATGGTGAGGTAGATGGATGAGCCACCTGTGGGTGCAAGCAGGGTAGTAGTTAATGTGACGTAAATCAGCTAGCATGCAATTTAATAAAAAAGAAGCCAGTTTTTTTTTTTTCTCTCTGCAAGTATGAATGCTGCATGAGCTTCCTTGTTCACTGGTCTTTACAAGAGATTCCCTTCTCTGAGACTGAGCAAGCAGCGAGCAGAGCTGTTCTATGGCGTTGTTGTTCTCTTATGGAAAACAGAAGGACAAACCTCAAAGTGCTACAAATAACCCATTTTTATCTTCACTGCTTCATCCAGACTTGTGAAATTGGTTTAAAATTCCTTAAGCTCTCTTAGTTGGTCAATAATGTGTTTTCCAGCACGCTAACATTTGCTGTGTTTAAACCCTTGCCAGGACGGGAGCAGTTCCATGGCCTCGGGTCTATGTACTGCAGAGGAGCGGCTGCTGTGATCCTCACGTACGACGTGAACAGCCTCCAGAGCCTGACGGAGCTGGAAGAAAGGTTCTTGGCTCTGACAGACAGTGCAAGTGCTGACTGCATTTTTGCTATTGTTGGAAATAAAGTTGACCTCAGCGATGACTGTACTCCAGCACCGGATGAAAACAGACCCGGGAAGTCTGGTGCCAGCTGCGGCTCCAAGGTGCGAAAACAAGTCCGTGCAGAGGACGCGATCGCGCTCTATAAAAAGATACTGAAATACAAAATGCTAGATGAGAAGGATGTTCCAGCAGCTGAGAAAATGTGTTTTGAGACCAGTGCAAAGACAGGATACAAGGTGGACTACCTGTTTGAAACTGTGTTTGACATGGTAGTCCCAATAATCGTACGGCAGAAAGCTGAGGGGCCACCGCAAACCGTAGACATCACGGACTACAAGCCAGCCAAAAGGACAAAATCAGGTTGTTGTGCCTAAATCATCTACGTGACATGGAAAAGGGGAGGGATTTTTCACTCCAGCAGAATGAGGAATATGAACTGCTTGCAGTTGACCAGAAAGGAAAACACAAGGAATAAGTAGACTAAAATGGTGTATTAAAAAAAAAAAAAAAAAGAAAAGAAACAATAAATCTGACCATTAAAGGCTTCTGGGAAGCTCTGTGTATAAAAAAAATGGGAATGAAAGTGAAATTATGGAGTAAGACTTTCCAGTTTCCATGGGCTCTGAAGACAAGTGGTGTGTTATTAGAATGGGTAGTGACAATCATTTGGACAAATTTGAAAGATTCTGATTTTTAGTGACTTGCCATTTCATGTTGCATGTAAATGATCTGTTGGTGTACTCTTGAAAATTTTCATATGATGATCTTCTTTTCCCTTACGATTCTAATTTGGAAGACTGAACACACAGTACTTTTTTATTCTTAAGGAAAAAAAAGAAAATCCAGGTATATTTATGTTTGTAGCTAATAAATCAATTGCAATCTTTTTGTGTCAGACTTGATAGCATATGATTCAGAAGCTGAACTAGTAAAATCACTGTGGATATGTACTGTTCATTTGGAGACTTTATTAATGAGAATTCTTCATCCATAGTGAGCTTTCATGTGTTAGCAAGCAATATCCCAGGTCTTGCTATTCTAATTGCAAGTTGCAGGAGGAAGTTTTTTCTTTCTTTCCATTTTTCCCTAGCAATTCTTTTTGATATAGGTGGGTTTTGGGGAAGAAATCAATCTTATCTTGTCTGTATTTTTGTAAAAACGTCTTTTTGGTGCCCTTAGGGGTCTCATTGTGTTCAGCATCGGTGTCTGTCTCCTTTCCCACTCCTTAGTTGTTCTCAGGCAGAACTGCAGCTTTGATTTTTATCAGCTATGCATGACATTACTACCTGGAGTAGTAATTACCTCTACCTGGAGGGAAGTGAAGACTGATGTTTTCTGATGTGAAACAGGCTAATGCAGGAGGAAGGGAAGAAGCTGCCTTTTGTGGAGTAAGAGGCCCGTGAAGGAGCAATAATGAGGTGCAGGTTTCTCTCCTGACTGCAGTAAGAAGGCGTGGCTAACGCTTAATACAGCTCCTGGAGTTTCCCAACCCTCTCAGCTACAAAGAATGCACGTAGTGACCCAGGAGCTCACACTGAAATGAGGCAGAGTGAAGAACTTCTAGTTTTTAAACACACCCTGAGACCCCCCCCCCCCATTCCTCCCAAAACCAGCCAACCACTCAAGCCCAAGGATGCAGCTTGCATATTTTCAGTTTTGCGAGCTCCTGTGTGGGGACTTCATCTTCCTTTGGGTGCCTCTGGTACAATTTTCTAAAACTAAGGGTTGGTGGTTCTTATGCTTTGTCACTGCCTCTCTCTGTCTCACCCAAATCACAGTTGTTCCATACATAGGGAAAAAATTCCTGAATAAATATTAAATTAAATTTTTACTAAATGTATTTAAAGCATTTTTTTTGGAAGTACATCCTATTAAGCGTATTGCTGCAGAGCAGTAGCTTTATTTTCTGCTTTCAAGTTAATTCATAGTACACAAGTAGTGGGGAAGAATGGCTTGAGAGAGAAACCACTCAGCATTAAATAATATAATCATAGGTTTGGGTTGGAAGGTATCTTTAAATGTCATCTAGTCCACTTCCCCATGCATTGAGCAGGTAGGTATTAAATTTCATCAGGTTGCTCTGTCCAATCAAAACTTGAATATTTCCACAGATGGGGCATTTACCACCTCTCTGGGTGGTGCCACAGGTGCAACACCTGCTGCAGTGTTTTACCAACCTCATTGTCAAAATGTCTTCCTTGTACCTAGTCTGCACCTGTCCTTTTGTGGTTTAAAATCATTACCCCTTTTCCTATTGCTACAGGCCCTACTAAGGGTTGTAATCTTTTGGGTTTGCCAGTGGCTTGCAGACACCTACCAGTCTGTCAGAGACTAAACAGCACCTGAGCTGTGGTGTTTTAAAATGTGTATAATTAGAAACCTTCTAGCCATTAACAAAATTCCAGGGGCAGTATGTAGTCTTCCCTCAGGACTGGGAAGAGACAAACAGGCTACACTCTCAGTTTTGTTTGTTCTGCAGACACACCTGTGAGAAGTCCAGCACTGGCTTTCCTGCTTCTGTTGGCAGCTGAACCTGCAACGCATGCTAATTGCAAGGTCAGGCATTTTGGGAGATGTACATCTAGGAGGTACAGAATGGGAAAAATAGTTGTAAATTTAACATCCAACACTTCCTAAGGTATAAAAATTTGTAATTGAGTTGCACCAGCGCTTGATTCATATGAGATGTTAAGTAATTCTTAGTCTTTTTAAAAGCTCCAACTTGGGTGTTTTCACCAAAGGAGATGACACAGGAACCAGTCTTCTGTGCTGCACTCTTGCCCTTAAGGCTACACTTGTCTGGTGTGATGTTCTTGTTTTTTCAGTGTTGCTGGCTATTGTTCCTTGAGAAATTTCTGGGTTATGATGGGATGACACTGTACCAGCCTTTGTGAGATCATGGGATTACAGGACACAACCTGGGAAGTAGTTGTGTAATACATGGGAGCTGTTGAAGAGAGGTCAGTTGTCTGGAGCTGGGCCTGTTGTGCCAAGGGAATCCGAGGGAAATCCTCCCTGCCAGGACTGCTGAAGGTGTTGAAAGCATGGGCTAAGGACTCTGCCTGCCATGCCAGGGAGGGGGAACTCATTTGACAAGCACTTATTCCCCCTGCCCATCTCCCTGGTATGTCTGGATTATGTGAAGTGATTGCATAGTGAAATAGAAGAGGTGCTATTTTTGGCCATGCTGGATGAATGTGAGCTACAGGCCAGCCAGTGCCTGAGGTGAGGGCTGGCCAGGCTGACCATGGGGGAGGATCTGTGCCAGAGTGGTTGGGAAGGATCCATCCTGCTTTCTGCCCCTCACAGGCACTCATGGTGCAAAATGGAGGTTGCTATGGGCCCTTGACAACCCCAACAAGGCTACAAGGCTTGTGGGGTGCACAAAAGAACCTCCTCTGCCAATGCCCATAGGGCTGGCAAAGCTTCTGAGCCTCTTAGCTACGTCCTTGCCCACATCCTGATGGGAAGCCCTCCTGCCTGTTTCTGATACTCTGTTGGTGAGTCCTGGGGTGCTGTGATGTTGCTTCTTTCCCTTGCTCAGTAGGGTTTAGCTGTTGTGTGCAGAACAAGTGCAGGGCCATGTCCCCACTCCCCCTCAGTGAGTGGCCATGTCTGGGGCCACCGTCCCCATGTGGTTTCAGGGACAGCTGCTGCCTGCACTTGGATGCTTTTGGCATCTTGGCAGTGACCTCTCAGCCTCTCCTCTGGCAACAATCTCACACCTCCTGTGCCAAGGCCATGCTTGCTGCTTGCTAATTTGCTATTTCTGGCAGCCATGGACAAGCACAGTCATATAGGGTGTGAACAGACTGCTCATTTGGGCAATAGCTCTGAGGGAATAATTAGGGTCAACTCACAGCACTATGTTGACTTCACTTATATCAGTGTTAATACACTGTTGCACTAATACCTATAGAAGGGAAGTATAATCTCATTTATCTTCTCCAGGCTTGGCAGCATGTTATACTTCACATGTTTTCAAACAGGAAAGTGTAGGAAGCATGCTTTGAAGTAGATGTGGTCAAGGCAAGGCAAAACATTTGTGGTTTTTTTACATCCTAGGCTGAAACACTCTAGTTCAGTAAAAGGATAGTTTTGTTTTGCTGTAGTTGAGTTTTTCTTGTAGACAGGTATTTTAGCTTCCTGAAAGTGGGTTCTACAACCATAATGGTGGAATGGTTTGGGTTGGAAGGGATCTTCAAGAATCATCTAGTTCCAACCCTCTGGCCATGGGCAGGGACATCTGCCAGCCACTTGAGCAGGTTGCTCAAAGCCCCATCCAGCCTGGCCTTGAACACCCCTGAGGATGGGACAACCACAGCTTTTATGTGCAAGCTACCCTAGTGTCTCACCACTCTCACAGTAAAAAATGTCCTCCTTCTGTCCAATCTAGACCAACCCTCTTTCAGTTTAAAACTGCTTCCCCCTGCCCTGTATACTACATGTCTTTTTAAGTCTCCTTTAGGTGCTTTGAGGCTGCTGTAAGATCTCCCCAGAGTCTTTTTCAGCTGAACAACCCCAACTGTCTTCCTAGGAGAGGAGGTAAACTTGCAGCTGAGAGGCAGTGTGACAAGTCAGAGTCCTTCCATGCAGTGCTGTGGATGAGCTCACCAGGTGCAATCCTCTGTGTGCCGTGAGTGTTCAGAGAAAATGAAGAGGCAAAGCAACTGTTGGTGGAAGAACCATGTGCTGAAGTTTTATGTGCAAGAGCAATGATCTTTGTAGGAAATCAGGCAATATATTAGCCATGAAAATCCAAATAGTTTGCTGCTGTTGTTGACATCAGTTTTTATAGATTTGTTTAACCTTCACTTGAGTTCTCTTAAAACACTGAATGTGCTGCATTGCCAGAGTTGCATGCTGTACAACCCACAAGTGATAGTTTTATGATAATCCCACAAGCACTGCTGCCTAGCAATGTGTGGAAGAGGCAAGTTGTGTGTTCTTGGGTACTTGTTATTGCCATGTTTAAGAGAATTGGCAAATATGGAATAGATTTAGCTCACATTGACTGCAATGCTTTCAGTACTAAGAGTTCTATTTAGCTGAAATAAATAATAGTGTGATAAGTTTGTTCAAAACTAATGCAGGGTCAGAGAACTCATTTAAAGCTCAGGTAATTTCTCTGTTGATGGCTATATCTAATTATATGAGCAGCTAAGGTAGGTCAGACAGTGTGCTAGGTAAGTACCTGAAGGCAGCCTGCTAGAAAGATGGCAGGGGACTTTTTACAAGGGCATGTAGTGCCAGGACAAGAGGGAATGGTTTCAAAATGAGAGTAGGTTTAGATTAGATATTAAGAAAAAATCTTTACTGTGAAGGTGGCGATGCACTGGAACTTGCCCTGAGAAGCTGTGGGTGCCCCATCCCTGGAAGTGTGTAAGGCCAGGTTGGATGTCACTCTGAGCAACCTGGTCTAGTGAAAGATCTCCCTGTCCATGGCAGGGGCTTGGAACAAAATTATTTTTATGGTTCCTTTCAGTTCAACCCATTCTAGGATTCTAGACCTTTAACTTAATTTATGTATTTTTTTTTTTCTGTGGAGGCTTTCAGACTTGTCAAGTCTGGTAAATGTCGGTTTCCTGAACACTGTAGAGCATGAATAATGGTTGTTTTAATCTGCAATGCCACAGTTTAATTGCTTTTATCATTATAACAACAAATTAAATACTATTTTACTTGTTCATCTTAAATAAGTGATTTTAGAGACAGCTTCCCTCTTAGATCTTTTTAAGTGCAATGAAACAAACAAGTGTTCTCTGGTTGAAGAGTTTGAGTTTCAGTGGGAGGAGTTTGCTGGGAGTGCTTTTCTAATTCCTTAGTGCAAACAAAGTATTTCAACAGAGTAGTCCATATGCATTGTATGGAAAACCACAGTTTACAAAACAGAAATCACCAACAAATAGAGATGTAGAAAAAAAGGGTTTATTTATGATACAGTGAGGTTGGAATGTAATAATAAAAGCCAAGAAGCACCTGAAGCAGGAGTGAGGTGAGTTACTGAAAAATCACTGTCGTTGCTATAAATATTGATCAGATTATGTGAACATGAAATTTGTAGCTGATCCTTTTTTCCCTCCTCTCTTGCAGCACTGACAGACAACTTTGGGCTAAATTGTTTCTTTCTACAGAAGGAAAGAACTAGCCATTCTTGCAATTATCACCCCTTTTTCTACAGGAAAAGATGATGCCAAATAAATGCCTTGCTTCCCTCCCCTTTGCTTTTGCAAGGATGACTCTGTGCAGGTTGGGATGGTGGCCATCCCATTGCCACTTGTCCCCAGCTGCCAGGAAGGACACATTAAAGAGCCAGCTGGCAGGGCTGCCAGTTCTGTGTTTGAGGGTCATGTGGGATCCAGCACTCCTGCACACCCTATCCTGTGTGCTGCTCCAACGTGACGTTCCCTAAAGCCTGTTTGTGATGAGTGGCTTCATTTTGGAGGGGAAAAGGTGCAATGCAAAAACCAATTGCTGCTGCTGTGGGGGTGGTGTGACACAGATGAAATGTCCACAGCATGGTGGGGCAAGGGATTCTTTGGCTTGGGATATGTCTAGGAAAAACACCATCAAGCTTGTAAAATAAAATGCTAATGTTCTTCATGTAGACTTCTAACCAAACTGAAAGAGTTGCATTTTGTGATTTACTGTTTTTGGGAGCCTGTGGGCTTTGTTACTGGCAATGGTTAAGTGCTAAAGCATGGTGAGGCTTGGGATAAAAAAAAACAGATGGTGTTGGGTGTGTTTGAAATGCCCAAGGAGAAAATACTAAAATGCAAATTAGGTTTCAGTGCTGGACATGAGCATTTTGGACCACAGCATATTTTCAGTATTTTGCAACAATTTAGGACTTAGATCATCCTGTGTTAATTTATGGAACTGCAGCTGTTAGTGTTCACTGTTGTGACAAATACAGTAAATAGAAAGATACATATATTCTCTTCAGGTAAAGGTGGTGGGTATCTGACCAAGGAAACCTTTTATTACTGAAGTTTTTTTGGTGTTTCAAAGCTGTGAGTATTTCTATCATTTGGCAAATGATGTAATATTAGACTAGCAAAAAATGTGTATATATTCTGCATAGTGGGAGAACACACCACTAGATCTGTTCGACTTAATTTGTGTCATACTTAACTTGCTTTTACAGACATTTAAAAAATTAATTTCCATTCAGCTTTTGAGGTAATAAGTTAAAAAAGCACCAACATGATTTATTCAATTGTCTAACCACCTCAGAAGGCTCCTCAGTATAAGAACTACGTGATAAGGAGGTTCCTTATACTGTGAGAGACTCATAAGTTTTTCATACAGACTTGACATCTGCTGATATGGCTTCGGATGAGTCCTGCCTTGAGCGTGTCTCCCGAGGGCTTGCTTTGGAAGGGCTGGTCGATGGTGGTGAGCCAGAAGCTGTATTTGTTGGCAAAGTAGTGGCAGGTTCCGCGGGCGCCGTTGCATTCGATGAAAGGAGTCGCCCTGAAATCCTCCAGGCAGCTCCCAGGGGACACCAGCGACTGTCCTCCGCCTTCATCACCAGCAGCAGTGTGCTAAGGGAGACAAGGAGGGCAGCGTTCAGAGCGCAGCCTCAGGCAGTGCTGCCATAAACCCACACGTGTGAAAAGAGAAAAACCACTACAATTGCTCCCAGTTCTTATCTCCAGAGCAGAAAGCTGGCCAGTCCTGCAGCTGTGTAAGGGTTTGGCTATGCTGTAACTATATAAAGCAGCTATCCCATGTGCTGATACCTCTTTGAAATCTTCTAACAAACATATTTTCTGTAGTTAAGATTTTCACTGTTGGAAATCTTAGAATTGGAGAAACATTTAGGTGGAAAGGGCCCACTGGAGGTCACTTCCCTCAGATCCCTGCTCAAAGCAGAGCTGACACACCAAAGCTGCCCTCAGTTGCTCCAAGGTGCTGGGGAGTTGTTAATACCTCCAAGGATGGACCTCCCACAACTTGTCTGTGCATCTTGCTCCTCTGTTTTACTACCCTCATTAAGAACAATTTTTCACCATATATTTAATTCAAACTTCTCAAATTATAAAGTCTTACTCTGCATTGCATGTGAGGAGCACTGCAGAAACAGAATTAGCTTCTATACCATAACTAGTTCCTCATATGACATGGTTTTTTTAACAGTGAATTACACCAGAATCATGCATATTCACACCACTCAATTTTTGCCTTTGACAGGTTCTGCGATAATGAACTGAATGTTGCTTTTCTTCTGTCAAAGGCATTACTAACAAAATGGGCATTTTTTCTGTCCTTTTAATAAATATACAGATGGCTTTTTAAGTTATACTGTAGATTTTTTGTTAGGAACGGAAAGAATCTGGAAGAGCTGGAAAATGAAGTTCTTAAACAGTTTTGTAAATGTAGGGAATGTAAGAGGCAGCATAAATTATTTCAACTTTGAGGCCTCTGCAGTTGGAGCTGGAAAGCAGATAGTAAAGCCTGCTGATGCTATTTGAGCCCTGGTGTGGGAGCAGCCCTGCCTGGCTACCTCAGGATGAGCACTGGTATTCCATGCTTGGTCTGTAAGCTCCAACTCTATGCCCATAACATCTCTTCTGATATTCACTACGGATTTTTATCCTCCTGCAATGCTTACCCATATAGGATGTGTGATTGGGAGTGCCCTTGCTACATGAAATCTCACTGACTTCTCTGGCTGTTTGGGCAGAGTCTGTGCTGACTGAGGATTCTCCCTTACTCAGGGGAAGGAGGTGACAAATTTAAGCCAAGGAATTAAAACAGCATGTACTTTGAGAAAACCACAAGTGTGCTTTACTTCTTCCACAGTTGCCTGAGAAGCAAAAATGCATACACCAAACACTTCATTTGCTCCACAAGCTAGCTGGGAAAATGGGGATTTTTCTCACAGTGCTGACAGACTTTGTTCTAGCAAAAAGTTCTTGCTAAGGTGACAACTTTGCTCTTAGCAATGCTCAGTGTTTACATGGGGCTCTGCAAATATTTAATTAATTCTTGGCATTCTTGTGAAGGAACTATGAGATTGGTATCAGGGCTTTTTATAGAAGCAAAAGAAAGGTCAAACACAGGGATGGTAAAAAATTTGACCTACTCTCTCAGAATTTAGGGATTTGTTTTTTGTAACTAATTTTGGATTTGCCTGTATCTTCTTTTCTGAAAAATTGAAGTTTTTGGCTTTTGACATACAAATGATTTGTGGGTAAGATTAATTATTGTTCTTTTATGATGTCTCCTGCCACAGAAATCTTGTTTCTTTTCCAGTACTGTTTTCTTCAGGATTCAGCCCAGTCTTCAAAAATTAACAACATGGGCATGCTGCTGCAGGTTTTGACTCTCGTGTTCATCAAGCAAGTCAGAAAAATGAGCATCTGTCAGACCATTCACTGACATTTTAGATGCTCTTTACCATGCTCAGCTCTCTGGGGCTCATATTATCCCTCTGTACAGTCTTGCAGAAAATGCTCAGGCCCTTCAGTAGGTCTTCTGCTGCACACCCAGCACTAAGTTTTTCTGTAACATCCCATTTCCTAATTATAAGATCACAAGATTGAAGAGCTCATGTACACCATGTACAGCTCAGCTCTTACTGCCAACAACACTGAAACTTAATTTTTAAAACAACCAGAGGCTGTCTCTCTTTCCAGAGTAAGTGAAAGACTTTGGCTTCAAAATCTTCAACCAAAATACCAATGATTTTTAAATTTCGAAAAGAAGGGAAAAAGCATGTTGTTGCTTTTCCTTTTTTCCCCCTTAGATCAGCTTCTAACTAGTGATGTACGTAAATAACTCCAAATCTTTAGCTGTGACAATGCTCTGTATGCTCCTGTGGCACCTCAGTGTAATTTTATTTGTTAAGTCTTAGCTGTCCTTTAATTCTGTTCTGAAGTGCTATTTTGTACATAAAGTAAGGTCTCCAGATGCTACTCTGACAAGAGACAATTTTCTCTGAAATTCACAGAATTTTTCATCTTCCTAGAAATTACTTTTGTAGTTCCCTGGTTCCCCAGTATGATGCATGGTTTTGGTCTTGCTGCCTCTGAAGCGGAGCAGCCTTACTCGTACCAAACACTCAATTTTAAACCCCACTGCCACACAAAATGTGACCCTGGAGACCCAATACCATAAGGAAGGAATATCCGATCCACAAACTGCGCCAGCCTTCAGGGCAGTGAGGAATAGAAGCTTCTTGGCTGTGGACAGCAATTGCCACAGCTGGGGCCTCACAGACCGAGCAGCGACTGATATATGGCTTAATGTCTTCTTCTGCCACGGGCATCATTGGGAGAGGTGCTGTAGTGGAGAGCCAGTAGGATTTATCATTTCGACTTGCATAGTAGCAAATATCCCCAGGGTTACAGTAGAGGAATGGCATGGTGCTAAAGCGAGACAAACACGAGCCAGCCAGCCCTGTTCAAAAAGAAGAAAAAAGCAATCATTCTCACAGAAGACAATGCACACATCCAGTTTCCTGCTCTTTCCCAAGTACCTGCCAGGAAAGCCCTGTGGTCCAGAATGTTTTGCTGGCTTTACAGGTGCCCTCAAACAACACTAATGATTTGCAGGAGCTCTCTCAGGGGCACTCCATGAAGATGTGTAGTTTTTGTATTCTCGTCGTGGTGCTTCCTAAGCCTGTTTGTTGTAGTCCCAGCTTTTGGAATCCAGGCTGCTGCCAGCAGCTCTAAGACCATGTCTGGCTGGGCTGTTTAGGTCCACTCTGGCCAGCTATGGACCCCAGCCCACATGGTCTTACATGGATGAAAGCAAAAGACCGGAAGTGCTCTTCTCCATGTGGGGAGGAATGTCCTCTGTTTATTGTCTTGAGAACCACCAGATGGAAAAACCCGCATGGGAAGAGACCTCATGGTGACTTTTATACCCGGGGCGGACGAGGAGGACCATGGCCAATGGGATACCTGCAGGGAGGGGCGAGGGGAGGGACTGACCAGGGAATAGACCACCAGGGAGGTACTGGGGACAGGGGTGGCTGAGGGAGAAACCGTGTGATAGGAGAGGGGGAAGAACAAACCATGTGATATAACATAAAATAATCAGTGCAATATAAAGACTACTCTCTTCAAATCTCTAATAACCCAGTGCAAAACAACAACTAAATAAACTATTTCGTGCAATACAACAAGCAGTATTTGTACCTACCTAGATCCTGGTTGTGTGCTTTCTCTTGTCCTTCAAAATAGAGCAGGCTGTATCCACTCCAGAGTTTGTTCATGCCCACTGGGCACATGGGCTCTTGGTCGGACTGGCTGTGCTTCACCAGCAGGTATCCCATGCTGACACTGCGGCCCGGCATGCCCGGGGGCCCAGGGCTGCCAGGCCGGCCTGGCTGGCCTTAGAGGAGAGCAGAAAAGAAAGAATCCAACTGGGTTTGTGCTCCCACAAATGATCTGGTGCTAGCTGATATTCCAGCTAAGCTGTTGACAAACAGCTTAATGGCATGATGTCTTCGCTTTATGGTAAGTTATTGTTAGAAGAGCTGCAGTTCTAGGATTGTAACAGTTGCTGGATAAGGCTCCCTGGTTTCTAACATAATGAATTTCACACCAGAACTAGGGAAAGTCACAAATAAAGTTCTGATGAATTTGAGCATACAGGGATGAGCAGATTTTTCCTTTAAAATATTTTCTTAGTCCAAGATTAAGCAGTGGTTGTTGGACTTCTTGCATTTGCCTCATACACTTGAAACTATGCTCTGCAAATACCTTTTTTTGTGTGCTTAGCTAACTAAGATAGTAATAGTTCTGCTCTTTGATTTGATAAGGACACAGGTATTTCCTTTACAGACACATTCCCTTACCCTTCATCTATCCAAGTTTCACCTGCCCAGCCATTCATCTCCATGAATGTAACTGTTAGTTAAACACTAGGCTGAAAATACTCAAAGAGAATAAATACAGTCAGAATGGAACAAACTCATGAGTGGACTGATATTTACAGCTATCAAAATTTATTCTGAAAATACTGCTCTAAGGTAATAGTTAACATTTAATTAGTTGTCCCGTGTGAAGTATCTATGAAGACAGAAGCTTTCTTCCCCTCCCTTTCCCTCCCCTCCTGCACCTTCCTTTTGCTCGCTGCCCTCTCCTCTTGCCCCCTCCTCTCTCTCATTTCCTTCCAGTGAAGTAGTAACTGCAGAGTGATGAACTGCAGAGAAATGGGAAAGAGGAAAAAAGTGCTGTGTGATATCTCTTACCTTCAAATCCCACCGGACCCTGAAATCCCATTCCTCCTTGTTCCCCTCTGGAGCCAGGAGGAGCTGGAATGCCACCTCTGCCCTGAAGTCCTGGCTCTCCTGGTGAGCCTCTGAAACCTTATACAACAATGGTTGTAAGCACAGTGACTGCAGACATATCAACATGCCCATCCCACTTTGTTAACACGTTAACTTGTGTACGTTTGATCCTGTCTGCTGGGCTTGCACTGAAGGTAAGATCCTATGGTACTTGCTCAGGCAAAAAGCACCAAGTTCATTACAAAAGCTTGCTGGGGTCAAGACTACCTGAGTCCCACAACCTCAATCCTTCACTCTTGGCACCACTTATCTCTGATGAGGCTCATGGCAAAAGGTGCAGTGCATCAGCTCTACACGTCACTGATGCTATGTCATTCCCCAAGCTGACAGTGTTCCCACAAGGATGTACACTTGTCCACCAAAGATGTTCAGTCTTGATGTGCATGAGATCCATATCTGATGTTGCTTTGGGTTTGTGAGTGTTGCTAAAGTTATTTCCTGTTTTGCTTATGTTCTGAATGCTAAGAGGAGGAAGAAAGCTGAAGCCTCAGCTTTGGAAGACTAAAAATGAACTCTCCTTTCTGGATTACAGACTTTAAAGTAGAAGAGCATCAAATCAGTGCTCTGGTGGCCTCAGTCTGCTAAGGGGAACAGCTTTCAGTCTGAATGTGTGATTCCTACCTGGATCTCCTGGTGGGCCCTGAGGTCCCATATCTCCTGGGCTTCCCTGAGGTCCTATACTTCCACGGGGACCTGGTGAACCTTGCTCAGCAACCAGCCTTGGAGGATCAGGGGCTCGCCCAGGAGAGCCTGGAGGTCCCTGGAAGCCTGTCATTAGAAGCAGGATGAGATAGTTTGATTAAAAATAAAAACCTGAACCACCCTGTATTTTTTCCTTAATGTTCTTTCATCCAGACACATGTTGCTCTTACTTGGCTGTGTATGCATAAGAGGTCTATGGTCTGCAACTCACCAGCTTGGGTACAGCAGCTATATTATATTGGGGAAATATGTGTGGGTATGGGATGCCCAAGATGAGACAATCTCCAGCTATGGGATCATCTCCAAGAGACTGTCTTCACCTGAACTGTACATGGATAAGCAAAAGGAAATTATTGATGCTACTGCTCCCTCACTTATGACACAGGAAGCTGGGAAGTTTCCCCCAAACAGCTGCAAGTCTCTGAGGTGCAGCACCATCTTTTGGTGGGCTTCAAGAGACACAAACATGTGATGGTATAGATGGAGTGATGGATTTTAAAGCTCTCTTTAAATATTCAGGATGTCTTCTCTGGAGGATTAATTTAGACAATAAATCTTTCTTTTTATTGACTTTAAAAGTGGCTCTGAGTTTGGAGTTGGCACCTCATACAAGTCAAATTCATAAAGCCAAAACTTGACTACTCATGTTAAATTCAGGCATCTGCTCCCTGGAAGTTTCCAGAATTCACAGACTCATGCAGGATGGAGGGCTCTGGAGGTCACCAAACCCAACCTGCTGCTCAAAGCAGGGCCAGTTAGATCAGCTCTGTGGAGCTGCAGAACGAGTGGTTTGAGCAGGAGTCACACATCTGACTGCACACACTTACCTGTTACTCCTCTATCCCCCTTGGGTCCAATGGGTCCCAGGTCACCTGGAAATCCTACTGTGCCCATAAAGCCAATGACACCTTGCTCACCCCTGGGACCTTTAATGCAAAATGACAAGTGGCATTATTGTATTTCAGTACAAATCAAGTGAGTTCAAAAGTCATGGTGTTAAAGCTGCTGTAGCACAGAAGGCTCCCCTGCTTCCTGCCACGATCAGCATTTCCCATCCTTACCTTTTGGTCCAGGGAATCCAGGCAGGCCAGGACTTCCTGATAATCCAGGATCACCTCTACTTCCTTTTGGGCCGATTTCTCCAGTCCTACCTGTTTCTCCACTTTCTCCTTTGCTTCCTGGTGGAGCAGGTGTTCCAGGCTGCCCCTGTGGTCCTGGATAGCCTGTTTAGAGGACATACAGATTGTAATCTGTTTATACAGATTATATAGATTGTAATCTGTTTATACTTAACATCTGGGCACAGAGGAAAGTAACAGAACTATCTAACTGTATCCCATCAGGTTTTCTATTTCCTTAATTTAAGCAGGGGACATCTGTATTCAGCATTCCTGCTCCTGCTCTCAGGCAGGTAGCAGTGGCAAAGGAATTAGAGTATGAAGCTCCCACAAAACATTGTTATCTAAAGCAAGATTTTAGCAGAAATAGGGTGCCTGCTGAGATACAGCCTTCCATGAGCTATTCCTTCACTAGCAAATGCCCCGCTTCCCTAGGTGTTTCCTTGCTTCATCCTAAATTATCCAAGTAGCTAGAGAGAAATCAGAGAGCAGCAAGTATCTGACTCAGAGCCAAGGACTTACTGTTCTGTGTATCTTAGTGCTCAGTTAAACATCTGGAACCAAATAAGTACTTCATGCTGTCTTGGGAATGATGGGAATAGCCTCTTTTTCTAGAATTTCATATTGCCTGAAGCTAAACCCAGCAGGTTTCTCTTCAGTTACCTCTGCTGCTTACAAGACATTTGGACTTTTTTTTCTGAGGAGAGAATTACCCTTACTATGTAGGGTTTTGAGTGGGGCATCTCTTGTGCTGCCTTTTGAAGCTGGATCCCATGAGGATACAATTGCAAGATGTATGTGGCAAAGTCAGAGTGAGCCACACTTGTTTCACCATTTTGGCTGGGATATGGTGTTCCTGTTTCCACTCTCCTGACTGCTTGGAGAGTTGGAATCAGTATGCAGAGTCAGGCCAGCTAACATCCTCTTTAAATTTGGAAGCCTAGGCATTTTGTTGGTTTTCAGCTGGTTTCTGTTCTAAGTTTTCGCTGAGTTTACAAAAAAAAATTTCCATCCATCATATAAAGATGTTTGTGGAACAACTTCTGCTACAACCTCTGCATAGTGGCAGTGCAGTTTGAAATGATTGTGCAGTCCAATAAGGAACAGGAATTTTCAAGAAGGAAGAGCTAATCCTTTCCAGTGTAATTTAGCTTGCATGGTCATTTCACAGAGGAGAATTTTGTGAATGATTAAGACTATTTAATAGACTTGCAAGTCTGCCACAGACCTCAGATTTTAGAGTAGTAGATGAGCATAATGCTTCCGAGAGAATTCTGGATTATTTAATCTGTTATTTGCATGAAGATCAAATCCTTCCATGACAACCTGGAGGAACTGTCTTTTGCTTTCAAGAGGTTATTACCTATCTGATAACCTCTCTATTATCTGATCTACCATGAGTTCTGTCCAACAATTTTAGTGCTATATTTAATAGGGCTACTTGACTGAATCAAGACAGAAATAACAATGACTGCTGTTGCATGAATTACCTGGCACTCCATCTAGACCTGGGGAGCCTTTATCACCAGGATATCCTGATATATTTGAAATCCCAGGGGGCCCTGGAAATCCTTCCTGCCCAGGAATACCAAAGGTTCCTGGGACTCCTGAAGGGAAAAAAGGAAATAATTAATACTGTAAGGAAAATGCACAATTGCAATTAAAATGACTCACCTTAGACTAAGGAGTGGGATTTTCAAAATAGAAAACACCTGCAGTTCCCACTGATTTTTGTTTTACTTTTTCAGATGATACTGTGGAAGTTTTTTTTTTTTAAGAACCAAATACTAGTCCTCTGCCAAAGCCCTCTGGGTAGCAAATTACATTTCACTGTGTTGAATACTAATAATCTTGTGTCTGCCAGGTAAAGTATTATTTCAAGATAGGAAATACTCAAAATATAATAGGTATACTGAAGCAGGCAGGAAAGCAGCTTTGTTCTTCTGTGCCTGCAGGGTCAGGGCTGACAATTAGCATTATCTGGCGTGAGTTAAAACCAAAAGTTCAAATCCAAGAAGTTCTCTAGAGATGAAAAATTGTTAAGCGGTCAAAAATCGTCCCTACCAATAACAGATTATTCTTTTGTTAGGAATTTGACCGTCTGTTTATAATTGTGACAAAAATGAATGAGGTAAGCTGTTTTTTTGAATGCTTGATAATAAATCTCTGAATGGTGTTTGAGATGGCATAGCATGTTAGTAACAATAAAGTGTAACACAAAAGAATATGTATGAACCATTGAACCAAGCAGGCAAAGGCTTTGTTTAAAAAACAACCCCCCCCCAAAACATATGTAATTAGTTTATTTGTTCATAACATCAGTCTGGTGGCTTCTTGATGGATGAAAACCAGGTGGTGACCCATTCTGAGATAAGCACAGTCTGCTACAGCACAGAGGGCTGGAGCTTACTCTGCACAAGGGATAGATGGCACCAGCAAAGCACTGTGTATGGGAACAGAGCCCCCAAGGTGCCAGCAGGGCCATCACACATTGAGAGGCAGTGAGGCTTTCAGGAGAAAGGGAAATATGGACAGGTTTGAACACAAAGAGCTTTTGTGTAACCAGAACTCGACTGAAAATATTTGGGGAGCTGATGGCTGAGAGTAGCTCTGGCATTTGCAGCTTGCTGAGCCCAGTGGGTGCTACAAGATGTGGAGGCAGCGAGGCTGTGCAGCACTGGGGAACACACACTGCTGATCCTGAGCAAGGGCTGGCTGAGCTGCAGCACAAACTCCAGCTTCGGGAGATCACCTATTCTCCTGTGTACCCCATAGTGTATTTTGTGACATCTCTAACACCCACAGATAACAAGTCACAGGTGCCATTCTCTGGAGCACAGACCTGGAACACCTCTCTCTCCCTTCTGGCCTGGAGGTCCTCGGCTGCCTTCTACTCTGCTTGGCTCTCCTGCTTCTCCTTTGTCGCCCACTGGACCTGGGAAACCTGCAGAGCCGTACCCATCTGGGCCTGTTGAGTTGTGCAGAATAAAGAGGAAAGCTGAAACATTTCTGCATATAACAGTGCATGCTAAAGTACATGTACAGAGCATGTGGATTTACAAAATACATGAGTCTGTAATTGCTCATTGGATAAAAGGCTCATGATGAGAAAAAAGGCCTTGAAGTTTTAACTTTATCAGAGGAAAGAAACAATGATTTGAATTTGTTCTGATCCACCTGTGGGGTAGCATATAGTGTATGAGTTGTTTGCCAGAGCCCACAATAACGAAGCACATTCCAAAGCTTTGGAGGACACAGTTTAAAAAGTTGCCTTACAAAGATCTCGCTGACCAAACTTGAAAAGAACACAATGTTGTGCCTGTGAACAGGCAGAGTAACGGCCTCACTTACCTGGTGATCCTGGTAAGCCCTTAGTGCCTGGTAAACCATGCAGTCCACTGATTCCTCTGAAGCCAGGCTGGCCTGTTTTAAAATTATATTCATGATTATCATAATGCTTTCTATTAGTCTGTATACATTCCTGGGCCAAAAAAAAAATCAAATGCTTGAATAAATGCTATTCTATGTTAAAATATGCTGTATTATATGCAAATGAATTAATTACTGTAAGTTTATTATGAAATACACCACGCTATGGTTTTGTGATTGGCAAATTTTGTTCTTATACAATAAACTCATTACTCAAGAGATATTTTTAAAAATGTCTCTGATCCATCTGGCAGCATGTCATTAGTTCCAGTCTTGCTGCCATAGTTTTTTTAATACCCATTTAGTTTTCCAAAATCCTCAAGCCAAGACAATTATGACATAATTGTAGACTCTAAATGTGGTTATAATAAAGCTGTCTTCAGGAGCAATTCATTCTGTGTCATTTAAAAAAACCCCAAAACTCTAAAAAAAAATGTCTGAGAGCTACCGTTACTATTGTTACAGGTAAAATTTATTCCATCTATTTGTACCTGTCAAAGTGGTAAGTATGATGTTAAAGTTAGACAATGGCCAGAGCTCTGGAGGACTATTCAGTCTCAGAAAAATAAGTGTCTGTCTGTCTCTCTTCACTGTCTAAAAAGGCAGTCTTCATAACTGTATTAGCTTAGCTTTGAGGCAGATTCATACATTCCTGGGCCACTAAAAGATTTCTGGCTGAAAGGTAGAAAAAAATCTGCTGCCTTAAAATATTAAGGAATTAAGTGGCAACCATTGAGATTCTGTATCCTGTGATACAAACAGCTTCATTTTAAACTATTACCTGCATTTTCATAGCACAATTCTGTCTAACCCATAAGTCATTTATTCTTGAAACCAGATATTGAATCAGTTTAAAGTTTTTGGTGATGATGCAGGACAAATACATTGCTTGCTATCTAATGCCACATTATAATATTTTCATATTGTATATTACTACCCTTGATGCATGTTTAATAATTTTTATTGCTTTTTTTCTTCCTAGCTGTCATGAAAAATGAAAATGTTTCTTGCAAACTGCTTTCCTATTGAAGAGGTCATCAACAGTTAAAATGAGCTGAAAAGACACCAGTCAGCAACATCTCATTGTTAATGCACTTGGACTTTGTGAGGAACAAATATTTTAGTACAGGAAACTCTGCCACTCTGAACTGCAAAACCCCCCTTTCTTCTTCTTCACTCCAAAAGAACATTTGCAAGTGCTCACACAGAAATGATTGAATAGCTGAAGCTGTACAAATACCTGCTTGTCCTGGTAAGCCAGGCCAGCCAGGAGCTCCCTTTTGACCTGTAAGTCCAGGAGTCCCAGGGCTTCCTTGCTGCCCTGGGGGGCCAACCAGTCCTGGCAAACCTGTGTGACAACAATGAATCATTGCTCATGAGCATCCTTAAAACCAACAGCCAAAGCACAGACTTGTGCTACTTTCATTCTCCCAGGCAGAAAAAGGAAGACCTTCCCTTCCTGATGTCATTGTATGGCACTGCACTGCTCATCCAAGTGGGAAAAAACCAAAGAGAGCACAGGTAGGAGAGACAAAGTATAAAAGAATAGCTCATTACAAACTTCAGGTTTCTGTCAGCCTCAGAAAGACAGCAGGCTCCTCCTAATAAAATAACTTGACTTCTATTGCCAGTTACAAAAGTGATTTCATTTCTGTGCATGTCACTTTCCCCCTCTGCTGCACTTGTTTTGCCTTTCCCACCGATCAGACAAGAAATGTTTCCCAGTGAGGCACCTGTTGAAGCTCTTCCAGCCTTGGCTGGAGTTTCTAAGCCCTCTAATGAGAAGAAATGTGGAGCAACTGTTCTAAAAGAGCATTTCCATGATCCTCCTGCAATAGGACATGTTCTTAAGTCCTGAGTGTGTGATCCAGCCACAGCTGAATCTCACTTGGCTTCTTCTGTACAGTCGGCCCATGAACCTGGCTCAAAGGCTCTGTAACTGTGTCCTGGGAGATACTGACTTCATTTATGGCAGGAAAGGTCACTGAAAAGCCCACTCCTTGTAGTATTGAGACATTGGAATACCTGAGTATGCCAGCAATACAACACTTTGACTGGACACATGGTTGCTATAGAAAAGGAAAACTGGTATCAAGTAGAGTTAGGTTTTTGCAATTTCCTCTTAACTTCTGCTGTGACTTCCACATTCTTGTCACTGCTCCTCACCAATTTACAGAATGCTAAGCATATTAAAAACTTAATTACTTTCTTTTGATGGAAAGAGTATTTTTCTTTTTCCTCTTAAACAATGTTATTCTTTGGAGTGTTAAAAAGAATATTTTACCTTCCTGTCCCACAGAGCCAGGGACACCCTGTATGCCCTTGAGGCCTTCAATGCCAGGGAAACCAGGATCACCACCTTCTCCTTTTGGTCCCACACCTCCTCTTATGCCTGGAAAATCACAAAACCAGTATATTCCTTTAATTCTTTTCATATATTTTTAAGCAAACAAGCATAACGTGAACTTGGTTACTGAATAGGTCTTGGTCTTGCCACAAAAAGACATTCTTCTAGTCAGGGTGCTTACATAATCTGGGAGCATGAACAGTCTTCTGGCCAAACGATCATTAAAATTGCTTTTAAAAATGCTCCCAAATTATGTGGAATTCATATTCAACATTACTGATGTTCAAGTGCACTGCATGTACAGGGAAATTTAATGTACTACCTAACAACTCAATCCAAAATCTACAAGACTTTGTTATCTCACCTTCTATAATCACGGCCTGATAATGCTCTTTTTGTCATCAACAGCAAAACAAATTATATAGAAATCTTTACTGGAGTTGCCAGTGATGATGTTTACTGCTGTAATGGTATTTTCAGTTGAAGAGGTAAATGTAGCACATATTAATTTCCATAAAGAAAAGATGAACCTCTCCAGAAGCTGTCATGAGAGCACAGGTTCAAGAGCCACCAAAATTCCATAGAAAGCTCCCCCTCCCCTTCCTCTGGTAGTGAGGTATGTGAAAAGAAATACATTCAGAGAGCAACTGTGAAATTAATACCTGTTAAGCCTGGCACACCAACTTCCCCTTTCAGGCCTGGCATTCCTGGTAAGTTTATAGTGTCTCCCCGATCACCTGTTTCAGACAAAAATGAACACCAGTGGTAAGGCTTTAATTTAAACAGTACTTCCTGTTGTTTTGAAGGAATTGCAACTTCTGAGGCAAAAGTCTGCAACTATTGTCTTTGTAGAATAAAAGAGAAGTAAATTAAAGACAGCAAAAAAAGTGTCAGGAGCAGCCTCCCTCCTTGCTGCAGAAGGGTTTATCCATGGACAGCACGTGTTGCATGAAATTAACAGTATTAACCTTTTTAGAGTCCTCCACACCTACAATATCATTTCGTAAGACTGTAGAAAGACTCTCTAGTCTTGTGTGAGATTGAAGACACACTCAGACCCCTCAGAACTTAATGTCAAGTATGGGTGATGAATACAAAGAGTGCTCAGATAAGAGAACAAACTCACCTATTTCTCCATGTGAGCCCGGAGTACCAAAATGGCCTGAAATTCCTGGAATGCCCTTTTCTCCCTATCATAGGATTGAAAACAAGCATCAGTTAGTGAAGATGAGGATTTATTCAACCTTCCAAGTAGCTGACTGTGGAAATACTAAAAAAAGGCTATTAAAAGTACCACTTTTGAATTTCTGTAGCACTTTATAGAGTAACATGGCAGCAGTCTGTTAATCTAAATCAGTACCAACCAAGGGACAAGTTATGTTTGCAAAGGCTTAAGTTTAAAATTGAGCATTATGCATATACAGCAGTGAGTCCTTGTGCTGGTTTTGGCAGGGGCAGAGTTATTTTTTCCCAGTAGCCAGTACAGGATTGTGTTTTGGATTTGTGCTGGAAACACTGTTGATAATCCAGGGATGTTTTCATTCTTACTGAACTTACACAAAAAAATGTCAGGACATTTTTTGCTTGTCACTCCACCCTGCCAGTGAGCAGGCTGGGGGTGAGCAAGGATTTGGGAGGGGACACAGCTGGGACAGCTGATCCCAACTGACCCAATGGATATCCCACACTATGGCCTCATGCTCAGCATGTAAGGCAGGGGGCATGGTGGACTGGGGGGTAACAATGCTTGGGGATGGTCTGGGCATCAGCCAGTTGGTGGTGGGCAATAGTTTTCGTTTGTATCACTTGTCTTTCTTGGGTTTTATTTATCTATCATTGCTATATTATGATTATTATTATTATTAATACTAGTACTATTATTATTTATTGTTATTGTAGTTTATTTCAATTATACTATTCTTATCCACAAGTTCTCTCACTTTTACCCTTCCAGTTCTCTTCTCCCCATCCTGCTGGGGATGTGTGGGGGAGCAAGTGACCAGGTGGGGCTTAGATTCTGGCTGAGGTTAAACTGTAACAGTCCTGCAGTCCTTGGTTAAAAAAAAATCTTACTGAAATCTGAAGGCAAAGAGAACTTGAGAAAGGAACATAGTTTTTATGTCTCTTAAATAAATGATGTCTATGAATCTGGTGTCAGGCCTTTTCTAAGCTTTTATTTCTTCCAGTGTAACTTACTTTGCAGCCAGCGTGAATTACAATGAATTGCCCTCTAGAAGCTAAGAATCTCAGGCGTTTTTACTGTTAGGTAAGTGACAGTGAGTAACTTTTGGCAGTGGTACCATTAAGTCCTGGGACAAAGAGAAAAATAAGCCAAACACTGACAATAATTTTTACCAGCAGCTGTGGCAACAGGATCAAAGATCTAGAAGGAACCATCTGGGTCGTCACTGGCAAAATGCTGGCATATNTGGCAGGGGCAGAGTTATTTTTTCCCAGTAGCCAGTACAGGATTGTGTTTTGGATCTGTGCTGGAAACACTGTTGATAATCCAGGGATGTTTTCATTCTTACTGAACTTACACAAAAAAATGTCAGGACATTTTTTGCTTGTCACTCCACCCTGCCAGTGAGCAGGCTGGGGGTGAGCAAGGATTTGGGAGGGGACACAGCTGGGACAGCTGATCCCAACTGACCCAATGGATATCCCACACTATGGCCTCATGCTCAGCATGTAAGGCAGGGGGCATGGTGGACTGGGGGGTAACAATGCTTGGGGATGGTCTGGGCATCAGCCAGTTGGTGGTGGGCAATAGTTTTCGTTTGTATCACTTGTCTTTCTTGGGTTTTATTTATCTATCATTGCTATATTATGATTATTATTATTATTAATACTAGTACTATTATTATTTATTGTTATTGTAGTTTATTTCAATTATACTATTCTTATCCACAAGTTCTCTCACTTTTACCCTTCCAGTTCTCTTCTCCCCATCCTGCTGGGGATGTGTGGGGGAGCAAGTGACCAGGTGGGGCTTAGATTCTGGCTGAGGTTAAACTGTAACAGTCCTGCAGTCCTTGGTTAAAAAAAAATCTTACTGAAATCTGAAGGCAAAGAGAACTTGAGAAAGGAACATAGTTTTTATGTCTCTTAAATAAATGATGTCTATGAATCTGGTGTCAGGCCTTTTCTAAGCTTTTATTTCTTCCAGTGTAACTTACTTTGCAGCCAGCGTGAATTACAATGAATTGCCCTCTAGAAGCTAAGATTCTCAGGCTTTTTTACTGTTAGGTAAGTGACAGTGAGTAAATTTTGGCAGTGGTACCATTAAGTCCTGGGACAAAGAGAAAAATAAGCCAAACACTGACAATAATTTTTACCAGCAGCTGTGACAACAGGATCAAAGATCTAGAAGGAACCATCTGGGTCGTCACTGGCAAAATGCTGGCATATGAAATTTGGATGTCTCACAATGAGAAAAGAAATAACTCTGCCTGATGAATGTTGGAGGGAGCAAGCAAAAGTATTTGATCTATTCATCCAATGCTTATGGCATTTTTATCTTTGCACTGCTGTTGTTCAGCAAAATTTCAAGGGGTGAATGCCACTTCCTGAGAAGCTGAATGCCAGCACAAGGACACCCTTATTCCCTCATGTGCATGAACTCACCCTGACTCCTGTGGTGCCAGGGAAGCCTCTGATGCCAGGAGAACCAGCAGGACCAGGATACCCCTTCACACCTGTCAGCCCTTTCGCGCCGATGTCTCCTTTCACACCAGCCACGTAGCTGGGATGCCCAGGGGACCCTGGGGTTCCTGTCTTCCCAGGAAGGCCTGGCATTCCCTTGCTACCTGCAGGCAGGGAAGAACAAAATTAAATAAGGGAAGATTGACGTGTAGGCTTGTGTGTAAGAAGTTTTCCTGCTACTGGTCTTCTCGAAACATGGCACCACAATGTGCTGTACAAGGCAACACACACACACACACACATCATCCCTCAAAGCTTTCTTGGGGGTGACTCTGTGAAATGCATCCAGGAGCTCAAGTTCTGCTGTCAGAGACCTTGATGGGGAGGCTGCAGCCAAGTGGTACGATGAGCAGCGAATGTTTAATTTGGTAGCTGAGAAAAAGCACTAAATGAGAGTTCTGAATGTGCTTGCCTTGTTTTACTATGACCACTGACCTTTTAAGCCAAAGAATCCTTTTGTGCCTCTTTCTCCAGCCTCTCCTTTTTCACCTTTAACTTCCATCATCATGCTGGGCATGAGCTTTGGAGGGTCTCCTGGGGGCCCCTGATCCCCACGGTCACCTAAAGGGTAAAAAGCACAACCATGTTACAAAATGCTAGTCAGCAGCATGGTCAGAAAAAGTGAACAGAAGAGTGAATTAGGAAAAAGGAATGACCTTGCACAAGCTACAGAAAATCTATTTGCATCAAAAGTGTGTCAATACAACATGGCAGTGGAAGAGTCACACTTAAGAAAACATGAAAAGTGAGTTAAACTTTTGTACATAAAATCCTGGGAGTTGGACCCAGACTCCTCTGTGACAGATAATTTATCTCTCAGTAGATCAGTTAGGAATCATGTTTTTTTATAAAAAAAGTCCCAAAATCATGGTTTATTAAAAAACCAAAGAAGCACAATGGAGAAAGCACAGAAAAGTAGTTTAGTTCTATTGCAAAGGAAATTCTCAATCAAAAACCTTGGGCAAAAGAAAGTGTTTGGATTTGTTACCAGCTATAGTGTTCATTTTCTTGACTTTATTGGGTGATATCAGTAAATAAAGTCCAGAAGAAGGGACCCATACAGACTCTATGAGTATCTTTAGCTCTTTGTGGGGTGCAGAGACAGGCCAGTAACCCAGACTTGTCTCCTGTAATTATGCACTGTCTCACATTTCTTCAACAAGAAGTGTATTTGCACTTCTCTTCACAGGGTCTGTTTTCACACATGTCTTTTGCTGAGACTGTTGCTGGGATCACTGTTCTGCAACCTCTGAATTGCAGACATTTTTAAAAAAATACCAATCTCAGGGTCCCTAGAAAGACCATTTTGGTCTTGTGGCAAAACATTTATTTAAAGGCAATTGTGTGTAATCAAAAGAGGACTGAGTTACAGTTTTCATTTCACCAACAATAATACCAGCTGAATGTTTGTGACTTTTAAGTTTTTAATAATGTTGGTGACTTTTAACTACTTAATTTTAACTACTTAATTGCCTGTTTTTCTGAATATTTAACTGTCTTTACAGTGCAACTGGAGAAAAATCTAAATATTCTCCCCCAAACATCTTATGCCTCCTGGGAAAATGCTCTCTTGACTTCTGCAGGTGTCCAGGGGTACCACTATCTGAGTTCAGATGAGTAATAAGATATTTGTCTCCAGCCTTAAGTGTGTAAAGAAGTAACCTTTCCCTGAGTCTAAAATCCAGGCCTCTTGGCCAGAGGCCCATGTGTGAAATAGGTGTAGGAATGTCTGAGCTAAATTTAACATGTGAAAAATGTGTCTTCTTTGTAAAATAGTTCTGCAGACGTGAAGAGCAAACACACTAGTACCACCCATAAGCAAATACCTTTGAAGCCACGTGCACCCTGTGAGCCTTTATCTCCCTGAGCCCCAAGTGGGCCAAATTCTCCTTTGATTCCCTTGATGCCTGGTCTTCCTTTTAGGCCTGTCATGCCTTTGAAACCATCAATGCCGGGTGAACCTTTCAAGCCTTTAAGAAAGAAAGGGAAGAGAAGTGTTACTTCACTCAGATTTCTGCAAATTAAGTAAATATGAACCAACAACACATGACTAAAATGGTATGAAAACTTCATGCAGCAGTAGCTATTTTTTGGGTACCTCGATGCCTACAGCAATCAGTGGGTCTGGAGCAGGCACCCAAGCTCTCTAAGAGGTAGTAGAGCTCCTGAGGTAGTGTGCTCTCAGGAGTACACAAACCTGCCTCAGGTGGCCAAGAAGAGGTGTTGTGGAGATGACCAGAAGTTACTGCCTTCTTCTGAGAGATCAGTACAACCCCTCTCCTAGAGATGAGCTTGAGACATGTACCTAGTTCCACATAAGGCTTGTAGTCAGCCTGGTCTACATGTAGACATACAAATCATGGGTCTAGGACTGGCTGGTCCTAGCTCACCAAAAATTCCCCTACTTCTCATTTCTGAACAAGAGAATGCTGTTTTACATGGGTAATGCTAACAAACAGATCTTAATTTCTCTCAAATGAGAGCTGATCTCAGAGCTAGTCTTGTCCTGTCTTTCCAGCTGATGGAACTGCAATATGCATTTTTAAGCATGCTTTGTACTCAGCTTGGCTTCACATGGAGTTGAACCCTGTTGAAACTCCCTGTGTGATGTAGGCAATGTGCATTACACAGTTGTGTTTTCTTGTGGCTGGTAGGTCAGAATCTCACATTCTCAACATAACATCAGTGTCCTAAAGTCACCATTGAGGTCCTGTGTCTGGCATTGCTCAGTTCACAGCTCCCACCTTTAAAAAACTTTGAAACCAACATTTAAGGAAACATCTCTTAAATTTCATTGAGGACCAACAGGACTAGGACAAAGGTAAGACTTTTAGAGAGAAAACAGAAAATACTGTGTAATTTTTAAAATGAGAAATAAAACAGCCATTGCTCTTCTAAATGGGGCTGCATATCACAAGCTAGCACTGTGCCAAGCCCAACACAGTGGAAAACAGGCAGTGATTTTGGAATGTATTAGGCACATGATCCTAATTCTACTGTGTTAAATAGAGGGAGACCAGCAGAGAATATGTCAGGTTCATGTCTGCACAGAAAAGCTTTAATCAACCACTGCTTTCAAAGCAGCAGTCCAGAGCTCACCTTTATCTCCTGGAAAGCCATCCATTCCACTTATGCCAGGGGGACCAGTCACACCACGTATACCTGGCAGTCCCGTGTGACCCATGTCACCTTTGTCACCAGACAAACCCTTCAGGCCCACGGGGCCAGGAAAACCTTGCTCACCATCTTCTCCCCTAGCACCAGGAGGACCTGTTGTGTAAATGTGAGAACAGGGAAAGTAAAAAAGGTTTGGATATAGATGATGATTTCCTACAAGGTAGCTCAAGAGAGAGAAAACTGCTGTCCTACCAACTTCATATTGAAGGGGGGAAATTAGGACTTTTTCATCAAAGAATTGCAGAAATTTTTATAAAGATAAAGTAGCTCATCAACATGAACCAGCCTTGCTATCAGTTTGGATCCACTTGCAACAGGACCTTCCTCTCCTCTTTATTAAGCCCCTTTTTCATAAGCCTAGACTCATTTGGCGGCTTCCTTTTTCCAGTCTGCCTGACTTGGTAGATGGCTACAGAAAGAAAAGCAGCAGCTCTGCTTGTGAAGATCATCCCCAAACTTAAACTCTCTGCTGTGGAAACCTTACAGTTGCCCTGCCACAGAGGACTATCAAGAGGAATGACACAGGACTGTGCTACTTCCTCACCGAGAGGTCCTTGAGAGCCAGGGCCACCATCTGGCCCACGGTTTCCTGGTGGACCTGGGAATCCACGTGTTCCTGGTGCTCCTGGTAATCCCATCAAACCAGGGAGACCTTGCGGCCCTGGATCTCCTTTGGGACCTGGAGAACCTGGGCTACCATCCGCTCCTAAAAGACCAAAATTATTCATTAGAGAGCATCATATGCAGAGAACATGTTTTTATATATTTCTTCTGTGTACATCCTCAGCTTCCAGGGTGTGTTTTGCCTTTGAAAATTCAATGAGAACAGGAAAAGCAAATTAAAGGACTGGTCTTTAGATTTAAAATAACTGATGTTACCACCAATGATCTCAATATTTGCATCAGATAGATTGATTGACTATTTCAAATGAATGACAATGATCTGGCATCATGTGGATATACATGCAGGTCTCTTTCAGTTTTAATCCCAAACTTTCTATTTTAATCCCAATAATTCTGTTATTCCTGATCTCTCTGTCACATATATATTAGTAAGAACTAAATCAAGCGGCTGACTGAATCACTGAAATAATGCTATGTATCTTTTCTAAAATTTTATAAGCAGAAGAAGTAACATTTAAGGCAGATGGTGGGATCTGTGTTTTTGTTTAGAAATTTTCATGTAAGGTCGTTACAAGGCATTTCTGTAAGACTGATACAAATACCTAAGCAAAAAGGAATTTTGACTAATTTTGACTACATGCACTGGGTGAAAAATTATGACTCTACCATAAACCAGCAAAGAGGGTGTTAAGTTTTAAAAAGATAATGCCTGCTTTTCGTTCAGATTGGAGAAGCAGCAGCATACAAATAGTACATGGCATTTAAAATCCAGGTCAAGTGGATCTCCCTCTCTTCCTTCAGGTTTTACATGACTGTAGGTCCATTGGCTTGCCTGTAGTTAAAAGAGCTTTATAAGTGTGGTCATTTAAAGTGGGTTTTCTCAACAACAGCATACAGGCTTTAGTTTGCTATTCTGAGTGAAGTGGCAAAGGTGATATAAATAAATTCCTAGTAATTTAATGTAAAATTTTAAAAATTCATACTTGTGGGAAAATTCACATGCTATTTGGAGCCATTCTGTCAGAACTGTAAAATAAATCAAGAATAGACAAACTAGTAATGCTTATTTTCCCTGTATTTTTTACTATTGAAAACTTAGTTCTACAAAAATGCTTACAAAGAGCGTGCAAAGTCACGCCATATTATTTTTTTCAAACAAAACTGGATTTCTTCCCCTCTTCAGTGATGTTAGTGATGTTTTCTGCCTTTTCTCAAACTTGTGAAAGGCCACAGAGCTGCTTTCATCCCTTTCATTCACTCTGGGGCTCTACTGCAGGTGAAACCAGCTCTCCTCACTTCAAATAACTCTGAGAAGATGATGCTCTTCTTTATTTATTTTCTTTAAAAATCATGAGAAGGATATCCAAAACTAGTTCCTGTGATAAACCTTGCTTTGAGCTAGTCATACAACTACTACTCCTTTCTCAGTTCCACACAGGGGAATGGGGGTAATCAGCAGTCCTAAATTTAATTATGGGTCCAAATGCAATTGAAACTGTGTAGCAGGATATGCTAAATTCCCACATGTGCTTTTGAAAGTCCTTCACAGAGTTGTGAGAGTGAAAAAATCAGATTTTGTGGAGAAACTCTGTTTTCTGCAGGGGTTTTAGGATATCTGTTATCGTCTGTGACATAACAAACTAAAATGAACACCTTGAAGCTATAAATAAGTATGTAATATTATCTTTTTCTTATTTGTGAGTGCCCAAAAACTGTCAAGGTAAAATAGCTTATTAGCAGTCACCTAACTCTTTGTCCTCTTAGCTAAAATTTACAAATTCAGCACTATTGCAATGTGCTGATGAGCAAAGCCATGCAATACCCAGACATTTTTGGTGTGGGAAAAAAATCTCAGTATTATTGCTGTATGTAAATGAAAATTGAGGATAATAGCAACACCACCATTCCCTTAACTACAGGGCAAAAAATTAGCATTACATCTGAAAGCAACAAAGATGAGTGAAGTCTGGTTCTCTGCTATCCTCCTGTAGTTGATTTCATGTAGAGCAGTGTGAAGGACAGCTGAACATAAGCAATGGATCTCCAGAAAGTGTTCAGAGGAGCCCGACATGTTGGCAACAGCTGACACAGAAGTGGAAAGACTGGGAGATCATCAGGCACTAGGAATTGAGAGTGAGGTCATCAGTACCTCTGAGGCATCCTAACATGGTCTCTTCCTACTCTCACATCCCTACAATTTGGCTGCATTTGTATCAACCCTTAGACAAACCTTTCTTAATTAGAAGAAGCTGTTACCTCTAGTTCCTGGCACTCCTTGATCTCCTGGTGCACCTTTCAGCCCTGGCAAGCCGGGGAGGCCGACCTCCCCTCGGGCCCCTGCTGCTGCTCCAAAAACATCACCAGGAAGGCCCTTCGGTCCTGGTGTTCCTGGAGCTCCGGATTTTCCTGTAAGGCCTGGGTGTCCCTGCAGTCCAGGTAGCCCATTTGGGCCTCTGTCTCCCCTGGGTCCAGTGAAACCTATAAATAAAACAGGAACTAGGCATCACAGAGTTCACTGCCAATGTTGGAGTTCAAATCCTAGATGTACCAACATGATGTTCCCATCACCACAAATGACAAGGTAAAGGCTTCTTGTGCTCCGGAAAACTGGAGCTGGACTGAAAGCTAAGCCCAAACATTGGCGAAAGACAGCATGGAAAACTGCAGGGGATTGCTCCCTGTGACCTGGGAGCCATTTGGGAGCCCTAATTTAGCAATCAGAGCACTCTGGGGAGCTTACCAGGGGAGATAGAGGTTCGTGATCCTGCTCTATGTGGGGGGATAGAATGTAAGAAAATAAAGATGGTGCAGAAGTTAATCTTGTCCCTGAAGAGTTGCAGCTGTACTAACTATCAAAGATTAGGAACAGGCCTGCCCTTGATAGGCCACAGCTGTGACTAGTAAGGAAAAGTGCTATAAAAGAGTGGGTTAGCCCCTCCAGAGGGCTTGGGGGCTTTTGGCTGTGAAGAGTTGGTGGTTGAGAAGTCTGTGCTGTGAGGAGCTGTACATGAGAAATCACTGAGAAGGTATGGGAGCTTTTGTGTATGGCGACTAGCAGCCCTATACTGCACAGAGCCATGCTGTATGATGCATCCCTTAATACATCAGGACATGCACTAGCTCTTCTTTTGCTTTCTCTGTTGCTACTACAGATGCTGTAGGTGAGTCCAGAAAACGCTGTCAGGCCGTGTGCTGCCTGAGGGCAAAGCACCCCCTGGCACTGCATTTGGGAAAATTTGCAGCACTTCAGAATCTGTGAGGATCGAGGACTTTGAAATCACATCTCTCAAAAAAATTTCCAGAGAGCTCATAAATTAAGTTGCATCAATGGCTTCTGTAATGGGGTACAGAAAAACCCCAAACAACTCATTACACATTTCTCTGACCAAATAAACTTGGTCAACCATAGGGAAGTGGTAGTTTCTGGAGGTAATTCCTGATGGATTGACTGATGATTTGTGAACATACAAACCCACTGCAGCTTGTATGTGCATGCCACTGAATGAATCACATGTGCAGTGGCACACACAGAGGCTCATTTATACTAATGTTGGAAAGAATTAAATGGAAGTACTAATACCATTATTTTCTTCCTTTCTTCATCATCATTATAAGTAAAATGCACTTAGAGTCTAAAATATCTTGTTATTGAATTTCTTTATGAGAATTTAATGAATTTTTACTGTCACATTTATAATTTTGAACAATAAAGCAGATTGTAAAAGGTTGAAATCTATGAAATTTTTCATCATTATGGAAGTTGCAAGAAATACTTCTGGATTTGAAAAGTAAAATTTTTGTCAAATGGCTTATTGATTCAATGTAGAAGGGAAGGTAAGTGAAAATGTACCTAGAATCAAGTATTTGTGTTTAAGTGACTTCACTTAAGGTAAAAAGGTCAAAAGTATTTAAAGAATGAGTAATTATTTCAAGATACCTGGAGGACCTGGGAATCCTTCCCGACCTGGATCACCTCGTGTACCATTTAGCCCAGGAAAACCCATTGGACCTGGATCACCTGGGAGTCCTCTTGCACCTTTTGCACCTAAATTATATAAAAGAAAGTACAAAAGTGTTACCTGAAGAAACAAAACAGAAATGTGCATATAATGTCAAAAAAGGTAGTAGTAAGTATCATCAAGATGTGTTTCTGAATGCAAAACTGAAATCTTTAAAAAATAATTAAGGGGGCTATAGAGTAGCTCTTTAGAAGTATTCAACATCCCAAAACATGGACCAAAAATCTAGGTTAAGTGCTTTTACAAACATGGGTTAACCTGACTTAAAGACTAATGATATGGAGACTACTAGGGTGAAGATAATTGGTTTCACAGACTTTTGGAGCTTTTCAATATTTTGTAAATTAAAGCTTTTAGATTAAGGTTAAAAGGCAATGTCAAAAAAGAGTGTTCACAGAAATGGGCACAGATGAGATGCTGTAGGAGGAAAAAAAAATTCCTTTCCCTGCTAAACTGATCACAGAACAAGAGCAGACTGGCTTAGATAACCAAGAAGCAGAGATGTAAGGCTAAAGGTTAGATCTAATAATCCCTTAAAGTGAATACAAATTAGCTAGCCTACTTACTATATTTGTAACATTACAGGTCTAGAGATTTCTTAGTAAAAGATACTATGTGCCCTGAAAAAAAAAAAAAAAGGTGTGCCAGTTCTTCTGCCACTGACCTCTTGTTCATACTGATTTTTCTCCTGACAGCTAAAATGATACCTCCTTCCTTGTGATACAGTATTTGACATTTCAGTAAGGGCAAATATTACTGTTTTTTAATATCTCAAAACCTGCAAGCATTTTGTAGCATTCCTTTGTTATGTTTATAAAATTATATATTTTTTCCATGCAATAGTTTTATTATGTGAGTCTTGTTAATCCACTGTATTACAAGATCAAGATTTTTGGTAAAGTTCTTTGGAAATAATTCCTGGGAAATGCTTTGTTCCACTATGCTCCCCAGCACTTTTAACTTTATAAGTTCCCAGCTCAGGCTTGAAGGTCAACAACATGCTTTAACATTTAAAATGTTGTTGCTTAGCATCACCATGAATTACAACTCATTTATTCATTACTGAAAGCAAGTTTCTCTCCATCCCTAACTATGACAAACCAAGGGAAATATCACTTGGATTTTGATACTTTCAACCACTTCAGTTTTCTGAAATTTATATTATTTAACTATGATTACTTGTTGTTTTAACTATCATTTGTGAAGGGGAGCAGGAAACATTTTAAATAATGAGAAATAAGGTGCACATAACCAGCCAATGCACTGTGCATAATATTTCACTGTTCTGTACAGGACTCTCCAGTGCTGTACAGGACAATTTTTTCTCTCCCTTATATGAAAAGTAACTTCTCAAAAAGAAATCAAAAGGAAAATCTTAGGCTTTCAGGTCACAATGAAAAACTCCCATGTGCCTTTTATCCAAATGGCATATTGGTCTTGTTTCCCATCTGCAATAAATGGCTTTCATTAATTCTGTTCAGTATTGCACTAATTAAAAAGCCATGTGAGAGAAAGAAGGTGAAGAGGAAGAATACATCCACTGCTTACCACATATTTCAGTAAGTCTATACATGATGTTAGCTGGTGATAACATGCTGTGCCAAACAGCAGCATGAAAAAAAAAAGTTTTTATTTTGGCAGTGTAATGTTTGGTTTGCAAATATTTTAGTTGTTTGAGACAGAAAACAGCCTAAAAATTTTATTCAACAGCAATTGTGTAGACTTTGAGACTCCTGAATAACCAAGATGTTTGTGTGTGTTGCCAGGAATTTTAAAGGAACTCAAGGACATGAGGGTGGCAGGCTCTAAAGACAACTCCTTGCTTGATCCACTGTGTGCCATGAGCACCTAGGATGCTGAGAGATCTGATTGTCTACAGAGGAGCTCCATGCTGGCTGGGCAGAATGTGGGAAATCTTGTGGGCAAACCCCATCACTCCAGGCAGACAATGAAAATGGTGTAAAGGAGGTGCTGGTGCTTCTGTGTTGGTTTGGCCAATGTGGGTAGCAACGATGCTCCAGACAACTCAACTGACACAGCTATGGCAAAAAAGCTGTGCAAATGTGTCCTGTTCCTCCCAGGCTTCTGGTTCCAGAAATGCCTCTGGAACTGACTGAAAGGCAGCCACAAACAGAGTTCTGTACTGGGCTCTGCAAGGGGCCCTTCCCAGGTTTTGGAGACAGAGGATGAAAAACAAGTCTTAAAATTACTAAAGCATGTAAGCTAACAAAGGCAGAGAAGGATCTGTGAAAGAGCTAGCCAAGAATAGAAAATGTAAAACACATGAAACAACATCACTTGTGCTACAGCAGTCTTACAGCTGGGAGTTGAATCTGACAAATCTGACTGTGCTCACTGAAAGAAAAACCTTCAAGTTCATATGACTGAAAATAAACAAATTGTATTCAGAAAAAAAATACAAATATTGCAAAGAAAACAAAGAAGTTGTGATCCTACCAACAAACTTAGGCACCAGGACTAAGGAAACACAGAATCTTTCAATGGTGATAAAATTTTTCCTTTTAAGATGCATTAGTCTGTGATAAATCAATTAATAAATCCATCTATGCCATAATAAACCTTGTGCTGAAAAAAAAAAGGAGCTTGACCTTAAAATTTATACTCCAGATCTCTAAACTTGGCTAAAGCACAGAAACATATGCATCAAGAATTTTACATTTACGAAAATCTGAAAGACCCAGCTCTGTTTTTTTGTCAGTGTCTTCACAGCTAGTGATAAGGATTTATTGGAAAACAGTTTTATTGCTTAGGTGGGGAGTACATAAGTTCATAGGAACTATCAGTGCTGGTCAGACATTCCCCCTTCAAGGTCAGTCATTACGACCACCCAGCACACCTTGCCCATGTGTCTCAATTTTATCTCACATAGTCCCTCAGGCTCTGTCCTCTCCCCTTGGAAGGAGGTTTGCCACTGTTGAGTGAAGAACAGGGGTGTTGTGTCATATAGACTCTAGGTCTCTTCAGAAGGCAAATCTGAGTTTATTACAATCCCATTCTTTAAAACACCATTCCAATACAGGTGGGCCTGACTGGTCATTTAATCAACACCCTGTCACACCACTGGCTAATTAAGACACCCTTAGGTAAATATCTTATGAGATAACAACTGTTTCAAAACACCAGCTGCAAGATTGTTTTAATTCTTTAATTCTCTCAGCCTTCTCAAAACTCCCCAGAACAATTCCTGGGAAAGTTTATCTGGCTTCTCTCTTTCTGACAAAACCATCACATCCACGGATCCCCCTTTTTGTTTAAAGGAGGAAGGGGCATTTACAATCCCCTGCAGGGCCCTTTGCTGGAAGGAGAACAAACACAGCTCAGAGGTGGGGAACCCCCAGTGGTGGGGAGGCCCAGGATGACCAGGTGGCCCCCCAGGCTAGGAGGGACCTGCTCTGCAAGGCAGGTGTGTGTGTGTGAAAACAGACAGATAGCTGTGTTGTGTCAGACAGCCTGGCCCAGACACTGAGCTGCACCACAGGCTCTGGGATCACACTTGCTGAAGGAACTCTGTACATAACTTGAAGGGGAACAGTGAGAAGGATCTGCCACAGTCCTCCATCATATTCTTTTATCACCCTGCTCTCAGAGGACAGGATTTGCCTTGTGAGGTGTGCAGTCAGCTCTGAGAGCTCAGTACACTCTCTAGCACCAAACCTGTAGACTCTGTATACTCTCACTTGCATGTGGAGAATAGCAAACGGGCTGTCCTTTTTGCCTTCTGCTTCGTGGCTGACACTCATTAGCAAAAGCAGGCTTAGTTCAGGAATGTGAAGTCACCTGGGCTGCTCACTGCTTAGATCTCTCTGGCAGGGTAAGTTCATGCTGTGTTCCAAAGTAATTTCTAAAACTTGCTGTCTGCTAAGGCTCAGTTATAACTGATATGGCAAGATACCCTTGAAATGCAGTGTATGTGGGAAACTCAATATGGGTAAAGGCAAAACATTACCTGTGGCTCCTGGCAATCCTGGCCTTCCTTGGGATCCCTTTGGTGGCCTTACACAGCCTGCACCTGCAACAAAAAAACCAAGTTAGTCACACTATATGCGCTCCTATACTGTCTCTCCAAGTCTCTGGGCCTGCAGTCAAGACAGTTTCATTAAAACACGTGAAGGAAATTAACAAGCAAACTCCTAATTTGAAAAGAAATTTTATTTTTCATTAAAAAAAAAGTTGGCTATGTGTGGCATTTTCAGGGGAGCACTCAAGGTGATCTCCACCCCAAGAGCTGCTCTTCTGCCTATTTTACAGGGGCTATGGTGGCAGGTCCAGTTGGACCAGCACAGAAAGGGCAGTCCAGCCTACTGCATTTTTCAGAATAAGAGAAATGCTTTGTTTCTCTATGGGTGATTTATACCCATGAAGCAATCAAGTTAATTTTGGTAAAAATCTAAGGGTTTTTTCTCATATGTCACATTGGACTGAAAATCTTCACTCAAAGTTCTTCTTCCAAAAAATGGCTAAAATTTTCTTGGGCACCTAATGTCTGGTACTGTTTTTCTAGATTGCACAGTAATCATACAATAAACACACAAGAGTGATGAAATAAAAAAATTCTGCATAGAGCCAAAAGTGCAATAATTTTGGAAAATGTTAAACTTGATTATTTTGTTTAGAGCTACATAAAGTATATGCATAGTTGTGACCTAAAGTTCAAACAGTTTACAGCCAAGAGCATCCAAAGCAGTCATCAGAAGAAAGCATCAACCCATAATAGCAGCATAATACTAAAAAGATATTCAAGCCATGTATATGTACAGTACCTGACCATATTGGTTCAGTTGCATCTCCTCTAGGAAATTCTTCAATGACCTGCCCACAGTCTGTGAACAAAGAATTATAAAACACAGTTATTATCTAAAAGAGCAAAATTGCAAAAAGACAAAAATGTTCTCAATTCTAACCAAAATGCCTATAAAACCAGCAGATAATGTATTCTCTTATGTATTATGCACACATACCACACAAATCCACTATCCACACTATCCATACATTGATTAGATCCAGGCCTAAAACCTATCCTGTCCATGTTAGGAGGCTGTACCCATGCACTGTGTAAGGCTGACATGTGCTTGCTTTAGCTTTAATATTTTGCCAGGCTTCTCAAAGTGGAGGAATAAAACTCTGAGCTGGAGCACTTCTGAATTTAGCCCAGGCATTGCTAGCTTGGAAGGGATTTGAAAAGCTGCAGAAATGCTATGAGGAGCTCTGAAGGGTGGAAACATGACTTTCTGTGGTAAATTAAAAGATTATGTTGGATGGGAAAAATCAGAGAAAACCACCTGTGGGATTTCCAATGGCAGCACATTGCTCCATTGCCTCCAACTGCTTGAAACCTGAAAAATGTTACTTGCTAGCACTAACACATTAATTCATGTTATTTCAAAACCTGACACGAAACTCCTGGACTTCTGAAGTTCTCCTTTTTTAAGGTTTCTGGACAATACCAGCATTTCCTTTTACTCCACATAACCCCCCCCAAGCTGTTCCTTTTCAACAGCGTGCTGGATAAATGCTGCACACAACTCAGAGCTGATCCCCCATGGCTCTGATGTAGGACAGAGTTGTGTCTCTTACCTAGTTGGCCAGGCTCCCCTGGCAGACCAGGCAGACCTGGAGCTCCTGGGCTTCCAGCTTGTCCTTGGTCACCTGGAGGACCCCGGAAGCCTTTTGGACCAGGAAATCCTTCACCTGGCAGGCCTGCTTCTCCCGGAAAGCCCTTTGGGCCTAATTCACCCGGATAACCAGGATCACCAGGGAAACCTCTGAGAGAATCACCCTGTGGGAAGTCAACAGAGGTGGTCACTCCTGACTTTGCTGAGAAACAACTCCAACAGTTGAACTGCTCTCATGAACAACATCTTATAGGCAGTAATTTCTCAAGTGTTGTATCCCAGCTCTTTTAATCAACACTGAAAGTAAAGTATTTTTGAAATAACCTGACTTTAATGTAGACCACATGGCAGTAGGGGCATTAGAGAAGTGCTTCTTGAGGGAACATTCCCCTAAAAATGTTGGCCCATGAAAAGCACTTGGGCAATACAAATCAGTGTTGTGGAGGGGCTCCTGGTCCTTCCTGAAAAGCTCTGAGTTGATTTGGGGAGACGAAAAGCATTGTTAGAGATGTTCCATTGTGGCATTTACTTCTGAGAAAAGCCTGACATAAAAATGCACCCAAAAGATTTTTTCTCTGTCTGCACTCCCAGTGATATTTCTACACTACTGAATCAACATTTTACAAACATCATCAGAGAATGCTTTTCTATCTTCAGAAGCAATATAAAGTACCATCTTCACTGGCAGGAAAAGCACTGTGGTCTAAAGTGCCTAGTATAGCTCTTGCCCATCTTCAAATATGATCTATGAGTGTCCCAGTGGTTCAAAACATCATTTATGATGGCTACAGGAATTCTTCTTGCAAGGTATTTAATTTTGCCTATAGAAGGAAGTTAAAAAATGAAAAAAGACTACATGTGTAATTTCTAGATAGCTACAGTTAGTTAGGTGAATTGCTATCAAGAAATATGGTGACATAATGTACATTTTAAGAACATAAAATTGTAGTAATTTTGCTTTTCTTCAACACAGTTGTACCAAAGTTATTAAAATTCAGTCACAAAGAATCTCAGACTATACTGAAGGAGTTACTAATGAACCATATACTACCACTTGTTGTTTAAGTAAAATGGAAATAAAAGTGAAAGATTTTTCTAAAAACCCCTGAGAGTAAACCTGATGCTTAATTTATCAATAACCAGCAAACCCAGTCTAGTTTTGCATCATTATCTGTGAGAGAAGGACAGGCTGGTGATCACAACTCCTCAGAATTAAGTGCATGAGCAGCTGGGTCTGGTGTATTTGCTGTATTTGCTGCTTACCGGAAGGCCAGGCTGTCCTGGTAAACCATCCAATCCATCTCTGCCTGGGATACCATCCTCACCTCTGATTCCAGGCAGCCCAGGGTCTCCTCGGATCCCTTTGGTGCCTAAAGAAGACCTTCCATTGTGAGACCAATCTTTCATTAATACTACAAATAATAGGAAAAATACAGGCGATAAGAATTTTCACTCTACCTTTTGTAGTTATGTGTAAAGAGTCTCCCTTTTCTCCTTTCCGTCCAGGAAATCCAGCTGGACCTGAATATCCCTGGTGTTACACACATTAAAAAAACCCAAAACAAATGAGAACCACTTGAGAAGTAAGTATCAAGATTTGCATTTCTACTGTACTGCTGAAACAAAAAAAAAGCCTCCTTAAATTTTACTTCTTTCCTGTTACTTTCCATAAATGATTTCCTCTTCAGTAATCCCATTCTTGTGCAGAACCTTTATTAATATGTTCTAACTAGGACCAAGGTCTCTATGGCATGGTAGAGGAGATTCTGCATGAGGATGGATTGGGACACCTGTGGCTTTCCATGAGCCAGTCCTGCAGGACTGCTAGGTGACTGCAGGACTGCTGTGTAATTCTGTAGGACTGCTGCTGCAGACCTGCACTGGAGAAAACATGGTGAATTACTCAGTGTTAGCCACTAAAGAAAATGCCCCAAGCAACTCTGCCACCTTGGGAAAAACCTTAGGGTTCTAGTGACAAGCAATTCCCCCTGTGCACCACTCCCAAGGAGAACAACCTGACAGCTAGCAGCGGATTGTGATTCAAGCACTGTTCCGGGGCTGAAAAGCAGCATCACCTTCATTTACCAGAAAATAACTTGGGCACAGAGGGATTAAGGGATCAAATCACTTAATCAAATCACAGACCTGTGGGAAGGCTTTGGTTAGAAGGGAGGGCTGGAGGTCTCTGGCCCAGCCCAGCACCTGGACACAGAGCAGGTTGCCCAGGGCCTTGCCTAGCCACGCACTGAAAATCTCCAAGGAGGAAAACCTTCTCTCTTGGAAAGACAAACTGTGGGGAAGCTAAAGACCAGTCTGGCATTCTTGACTCCTTGGCACAATGCTGGAACCTCCTCCTGAACAGCCCATCTGAAAGTGAAATTTCTAGCTGCTGGCCAAGAGCCTGGCAATCCCAGAACCAAATCCATATCCATGGTAGGTGCCAAGGCCCAAAGGTTACAGAGCCATTTACTAGTGATTATTTAATGCCAGTTAGCTTTAGTTCTGAATAATTACACTCATGCTCACTAAAATATAAGCCGTGCATGTCAGGGTTTCCTCAGCCACCTCTTACTGAATTCCAGGGCAGACAATGAATGAAAGGGATGTACCTGATAAATTTATTTTTTGTTTAAAATACTCCTGTGCCAGATATTATTTAAAAGTGTGCCTTTGGCACCACTGTATTTTATTGACATTCTGGGTGAAAAGCATGTATAAAAACTATCTCAGCGGCAGGTCACCACAACAGTGCAGGTTTGCACTTCTGTTAGTCAAAAGAGTGAGATTAATTTTGATTATAAGCATTCTGCTTTACCTGGGACATATTTGAAAACTGCATTTTAATGTGACTGAAGCCAATCTCTACTCCATGGTAAAGTAATTTCTTTTGGATATAGATTTTTTTCAGGCCAAAAGAAATCTCAAGAACTTAAATAATGCTGAATTACTGCATTAACACTGCACTAATAGCATGATCTTCACATTGCTATTTTTTAAATGAAAATTTTGTTGTTATGTATAATAAAATTTAGCACAGAGGTATTTTCAAAATATTTTACAGCTGCTTCTAATTTCTCTTTCTCCACAGAAAAAAATGAATCCTTTTGCTTGGGATAAAACTTCATTTTCATTAAACTGACATAGATCTCATCAAGATTCATTGTATTTATCATCTACATATGTAGCCTGTTGAACATTCATAGAAAATTATGGAGTGATTTTTGCTCCAGAATATGGACCAAGAATATATAAGATACATTGTTTTACTTTTTGAATTTGCTGTGCTATGTCTGTACATGTTTATACTTCTCTCTGTTCTGTAGTAACTGAAATTCTGGGATGAAGAATCTCAAAAGCAAAAACGCCTTGTAGTAATGACAAAGTTTTAACCAAAGTATCAATATTATATTTTTGGAAATATTTCTGTCAATTTTTTTGTGAGTTCTAGAAAGTCATAAAAGTATTTTGAATTTTCACAAAAAATCTACCTTTTCTGTTTTTTTTTTTAATAGAGCCAAAATAACGTAGAAGTTTAATGTATTATTTTTTAATTATAAAAAAATTCCAAACTTTAGACAGTTGTGAGTGAGCTTGGCTTTTTTAATGTCCAGAAGAGCCTAAAGTACTAACTGAAAAGAGTCATACTTGCTCTGACATCTTTGGACTTCACCACGGTATGTAGTGATAGGAAAAGAGGAATGGTTTTATACTGATAGACAGTAGGTTTAGCTTAGATATTATTCTTTACTGTAAGGGTGGTGAGGCCCTGAAGCAGGTACATAGACCCAGTAGAGTTGTGGATATCCCATCCCTGGAAATGTTCTAGGCCAAGAACACCTGGATGGGGTTCTGAGCAACCTGGTCTAGTGGAGGGTGTTTCATCCCATGGCAGGGGTTTGGAATTGGGTGAACTTTAGGCCCCTTCCAATCAAAAGCATTTTACAATTCTTTGATACACAAAATCAGCTTCTGGGTCAGTATTACAAAGGACTTATTCTAAAATCTTGAGAGATGTGGTTGACTGAAGGCAGTTCTGCCTGTGAGGAGCCACATTGCAGTAAGCACACCACATAGTACAGCTCCTCTATGTATCACCCACAAACAAGCTGTTATGAGCCCTTTCCTCTGTGCTATTGAATAGTGTTTTTTAGAAAGACTATATATTGTGAACAAGAACCTTACATTTTATCAGTTTAACATGTGCCTCCTACAAGCAACAACCTTAGGTTACTGCTGGAGCTGTTTCCCTTCCCTGGTCAGATCACACTCAATACCCAGCTTGAAAGGGCTCTGCTTTCTCCAGACAGAGGGTGGACTTTGGGTTATGGGGAAATCTTTCACTCTCCCCAAAATGTTTTATTTGCACTTCCATTCTAGCAATGTTTGGCCTTATGTATTTTATGGGAAGGGAGGGAGGGAGGGAAGGAAGGAAGGAAGGAAGGAAGGAGGGAAGGAGGGAAGGAAGGAGGGAAGGAAGGGAGGGAAAATAATACTTTTCATCATTTTTCCATGGAGAATAGCTTGAGGCTTTGGATTTTTTTCATATAAAATTGGCATATAAAACTGAGGCATATAAAACTAAGTAATAAAAAAACCCCAACGATCTCACTTTTGCTCCAGGGAAGCCAGGAAGACCATGTGGTCCTTGATCACCAGGTTCTCCTTTGCTTCCAGGCTGGCCAGGGGTTCCTGGAAAGCCAGGAGGGCCACGGGGGCCAGTAGAGCCCCTTCTGAGTTCCTCACCCAAAAGGCATCTAGTGCAATCCCCTTCTTCACCTAAGGAAAAATTTGGAAAGAGAAAAAAGAAAGCTCCATCAACAACAAACAGATGTGCAGCTGTATCCATCTTATATATAGACTTCAGAATATTTGAGCAGTTTCTCAAATACTTGAGAAAATGATTATTTTTTTTTTCTGACCAGAATCTAACATTTCTTTGTCATGTTAGCCCGAGATCAAATTCATCAGTCCTCATGCATGTCATAGTTCAATAAAGCCAGACTGAACACACTGGGGCTTTAAATAATGCATAACAACAAATCATCTATTGAGTTATCTGTTATAACCTACCTTTAGGTCCTTTTTGTCCTCTTGGCCCAGGGAAACCTTGCACACCAAATCTACCTGGTGTTCCCTCTCGTCCTTTTAATCCAAAGAGAGGACCTAGAAGTTTAATTTAATAAAAATATAAATTCATCTACTGTGGATTTACTCTTTTTCTCTTTCCTTCCTATTTCTTTGAGCTGCAACACATATTCCCCTGTTTCCCCTAATGTCACTTCCTGTCTAACCCAGCCTGCTATGTGTACTCCCTTCTCTCTTCCTCTCTCCATCCTCTGACAGCTTCTCACACTCATTCTCAGCAACTTCCATCTGTTGTGGCAGACAATCCTCACCATTCTTTGCCCTCTCTAACACTGAAATCCTCCTCTCAGCCCAACCTACTCTGCATTAGCACAAATAACCTTCTCTGGATCACCTCCTGCACATCCTTTCCTCCAGTCTTTCAAATATTGCCAGGACTGTCTAAAAATCATACAAACATTTTCTTCACTGATGAGTGTACACGACTTCTTTGTGTGTCCTCCCCACCTCTCATTTAATTTTCATGTCATTTAATTTAATTTAATTTAATTTCATTTCATTTCATTTCATTTCATTCTGCCAATGTCTCACTTTGCCCTGCCAGCAGCTGTCTTTAAAATAATCAAAGACATGCTGAGAGTTCTCATCATCTCTGTTTTTGCACTTACCAGGGGCTCCAACGGGACCAGGTGGGCCACGAATTCCGGGTGAGCCATCCTTGCCCGGAAGCCCAGGCGGTCCCGCAAAATAAGCAGGAGATCCAATTTCACCCTTTTCACCTTTTGGTCCCATTTCTCCAGGCAAGCCTGGCTTATCCCCATCCGCTGAAACAGAACCAGGGAAGAAGTTCAGAGCAATTCCTTTACAGTGCTGCCCAAAAAGCTGTGATGTAACAGAAGAGAAAGTTCATACAATTGCATCTAACATGCAAGGAAAAATGGACATGCTTAGCATGGAGCAAAAATGGTAACTGCACTTTTCACCTGAGCACATCAATAGCAGTTACAGGAACAAGGCTCTGTCATCATCTCTATTTCAGTAGTTTTGCAAGAGTCCCACTGGTCCAAAGGAAAATGCCCCTCCCATTCTTTGCCCCCCCCAGTTATTATCTACTACTCTGCACTGTGTATCACATGATCACCACAGAGATTTTCCCCACTGTGGCCCTCAATCAGTCCAACTCCCTCTAAAGTTAAGCTGTTAGAACATGCATTGCTGGGGCATTACCATCAGAAAATCCAGGAAGACCAGGCAATCCACGATCTCCCTCGTCTCCTCTGTCTCCTGGGAGGCCAGAAGCACCTGGGAAGCCTGGATCACCTCTTGCACCTGAAAGACATCCCCAATTCCACAAAACGTGTTAGTGTGATGCTGCTCTTTGTAAAAAAGCAAATATTAGAATCTTCAAGTGCTTTGGAACAGTAGACATTTCAACAGTTTCTAATGTAGCTTTAGACTGACAGGAGTAGTGTGGAGCCACCAAGCCCAGGCAGCAGGACAGTATCTTTCACCTTTTACTAATATGCAGCTAGAGCTACATTGCTCCTGGGAAGCACAGCAGAGCAGCTTCCTGAGGAGAGCCCCTCTTTTTCCTACAGGGAGTTTCTGCTGTAACAAATGTGTGATATGTGAGCTTTCCTTTGCTTCCCACTACCAAAAGCATCTGGGCCCAGCCCAGCTACTGCCTGCAGAAAGTATCATGCTCTTGTCAAAGACCAGTGATAGTAGAGGACATGTGGTGTCTTCAGCCCTCTGCCTGCTTCTTTCTCTCTCTACACAGTCCTTCCTGCTTCTAAAAGGTTGGCAGGGTATCCAGGGTGATCTGATGTTTTGGGCCTCTTTCCCCCTTTCTGTGGGAGGAAGGGAGCCATTCACTGCTAGTCTCTCTGGCTTACAACAGGACACTCTGTGGTCTGAGGACAAAGGCCAAGGCAATGGCATGTGATCACTCTTGCTGTTTGCTGGCACCTTCCCTTGAATAGTTTTGGCCTTGGCAAACTGCTATCACCTTTTATGTGTTTCTAGCCTGGCCATGCAGAGCCACCATAGCTCTGCAGAACAGCTGACACTGGGGGTGCTACAAGCACAGTGAAAAGATCCCAATGGAAATTTGTCAATTTTAAAAAGGAAAAAAATTACTCTTATATTCCTCAAGGCTTTTTTAATGTGTGGGTTTCTTTCTTTCTTTCTTTCTTTCTTTCTTTCTTTCTNTTCTTTTCTTTTCTTTTCTTTTCTTTTCTTTTCTTTTCTTTTCCTCTCTCTTTCTTTCTTTCTTTCCTCTGTCTGTCTATTGGACAACAAGAATGCTCTCTGATATGCTGCCACTACTTTGCTTTATCTAAAGTCTGAAACAGGACACAGAAGACAGACTCCCATTCTTCCTTTTGCTGAACAACAGTCACACGCTTTTTTGCTAGCTTCTTCTCTGTGGATACAGGCATGCATGGAAGCCTTTTGTATAGCAATCCAGCTCAGCAGGAGAGACAAAGAAACCACCTGCCTGCAGAAAGGTGATTAGGGCACTCTCTTGGAAGGCAATTACAGCTTCTGGAACACTTTAGCAAACACATTTTTTTAGGAGTTGAATTCTCAGAATGTTATGCTTTTGATCTATGCAGAAGGCAGTAAAACAGCTGAGATAAACAATGAGAGCAAAGAAGATGTACCTTTCCTTGGGATGCGGGAAGGAAAATAGGAATCTGGCCCTGGAGGACCCATCTCACCAGGCTCCCCCTGTCAACAGAAGTTGAAGTATCACTCCCAAGAACATTGTTATAGAGAATTTCTTTTAAAATGAAAAGGTATCCCCAAAAAACACAAACCCCAAACTCCCAAAGGCACTGACACAACATTTAAGAAACCTCAAAGATATCAAATTAACAAACCACATAACCGGTTCTACAATGGCAACAGACACAATTGCTGCTACATGATGACAGAAAAGGAAAGAAGGCAAAATGACAATCTGACTTATTGCTTCTGGCAAGTCAAAGTAAAGCAGTACCTTGCTTCCTCTGGGACCATGGCCACCAGGTGGACCATCATATCCTGGAATACCCTGTAATACACATAAAAACAATTGACTTTGCCTTTATCAGAGAGAGACTAAAATTATTTGGTCTGTAGCAATTCCAGTAACACCAATAAGGTTCCTTGTGGTTTGCTGTCCCATCTCTTGGACCAAGCCTAACTCTTGCCAAAGGCCAGAGGGACCTGCTGTGCTGCAGGCTGTGTCACCCTGGCAGTGGTGCAGATGGAAGGAGCACCTACACTCACACCATTCCATGGATGCTGCAGGTGCAGGAGGAGAAAAGGGGATCCCCTCCATCCCAGTTGACCCTGAGACACATGGGCTAGGCAGCCAGACCACAGCAGCCTGCTGCAAGAAAACTAAACAGGTCAGAATCATTACAAGCAGACATATTTTCACTGGAATGGGAACAGTGAGCAGTGAAATAGCACTGAACTACACAGGTGCTTTTTTCTCTATTCCAGGTAGCTGGAGACTGTTTGGCTGAGGAAGGGATGAATGAGATAAAGTCAGAAGCACACAGATTTCAGAGATGCTGATCATCTCTTCTGTGTACTTTACTCAGCTCTTTGACAACTTTTGTTCTCTACAGGAAATATTTATATGTACTCTGGAAGGAGACTGATGTTAAAAATGTGTGCTTTTAGTAGAAAACAGTGGCCACATCAACAACAGATGTCAATTAACACAATAGTTTTGTATAATTCACACTTAGATTATTAGTCAGTTGTTTAAAATCTCAGTATCCCTCAAGTTTTACAGTGGGTACAACTCTTACCCAGAACTTCTGTGTTAATAACCAGCTCTGTAAGTCACTCTTGAAGTAGGTTTGAAGCATTAAAAGTACCACAGCTCTCAATCAGATGCCGCAAACCCGATCACGTTTCACAGGCTTTTCCATAATGGCAAGCATTCCAATGCATCTCACCATTGGAAAAAGAGCCTCTTGATTATCAGGTGTAAAATCTCTTTACACTAGGTGGAGCTGGCGGTCTAAAAGCAAAGCCAGCAGCTTCCTGCTCAACTGCAACTTCATCTGTGTGCTAGCAGGACCTAATCATCCTTCTTTCTTTCTCAAGAATAAAATCACTCAAAAATCAACAAACGGGAGGTTGTGGATAGCACATGGAGTAGGGTGTCCCCTCTCACACACACATTATACAATGATAGTTCAACCAAATCAATGTACCTTCTGCTACAATTATTGCCAAGATTCATCCTAAAAAAGGAGCAGCCACTGCTCACATCTGACTGCAGCATGAACCCACGTTAAGGTCAACCAGTGGGCTTTAATGGGTTTTGCATCAGCCTCTCCATGTATGCATTACTAATAGCAATTCCCTTCCACACCACCAGCCTGAATAGCTGTGCAAATGTTATTTTTCAGATTTCGTGTACTTTCATGTCCCATGTGTTTCATGTTATTATTGTTATGCCTTGGTGGCAGGACAAATCTTTAAACAACTAAAGATGGCAAAGCATGGAAAAATCGTGCATCCCACAGCTATTTACCTCATGGAAGTGATTTCTAATGCTGACTGAAGAAGCCTTTTTCTGAGACCAAACAGAAAGTCTCTGTCTGACAGAATGCTATTTTAAATATTTGGGTGTGTTTCCATGGGGACAGAGATTAAACTGGTATATTTATCAGTTTCCATCTCCTCTCTCTTTGTGATATCCAAGATAACCGTACATTTCAAACACATATGCAGAAAGCCATTCAAAAAAGCTTCTGCTTGTAGCAAGAAAATGACAGAAATCATAATCACAGTAATTAGAACAATGAAAGTGATACTTCCCTGTAATGGTCTCAAAAGATGCCCATGGTTTAAGCAAAGCTGGACTTTAATCATAGAGTAATTTTTTTTGCCTCACTGATGAGAAAAATAACTGGCCCAAAATTATAATGATGGATGAACCCAGATGATATTTGTTAGACTACAGCTAGTGTAATTGCAGGCAGAATTTGTCCTCTACAGTTTACTTTTCAGACAGATTGTCTTCATATGTGTTAGAAACAACAGTCTTGTATGAAATACTCACTCTTTCTCCACTGAGTCCTGGAAAACCAGTGATGCCAGGCAGTCCCTATGAAGGTACAATAAAATTAACAAAATAAAATTACATTCTAACATTCTAATGGCAAAGAACCATTATTATTTCTTAGATAAAATAAATCTAACAGCTTGAAACTCTGAGTTACACTTCAGATATGTTTCCAATTAGAAAACAGTACAAGTCACTGCAAACAGTACAAGTCTGAAATCTAATCTGGTATTATATTTTTTTCTCTCTTAATCAATACATTGTAAATTGACTGTAAGATTATAAAGATGACTGAGATTTTTAAAGAAAATGTATTCTCAGTGCTGTTCTCCATTTAAGCACTTCAGAAACACTGCTGCAAAACAAGCAGTCAGAGATGCTACAAGGAAGCATTTACATTGACTTTTGCTTGAGTCCACAAGTAAGTGGAGTCAGACTCATGTTTTTAACCACGGTCTGCAGACAGCTCAGCTGGGAACAGGGAAGGACAGTCTGTGCTGAGGACCAGGACAGCAGCTCTGGTTGGTGAGCACAGCTTCAGGTGAGAGATGCACAAGTTTTCCCAGGGATGGCACAGGCATACCTTGCCATTCTTTGGCACACCTGTGAGTCCTGTGGGGGTCTCCTCCCACCACCACTTCAAAATGGCTTTTTTTGCTTTCCTGCTTCAGGCAGTTCTGAGCTGGCCAAATCTATTGATCTGAAGAACTGTAACTTAGATTTTTTCATCTGAATTTTGTTCCAGAAGACAAACTCTCAGCTCAGATCCACCCGCTCAGCTGAGTGAACTCTACCTTTAGAACTGACTAACTGAATGACTCACCCTTTGTCCTGGGTAGCCCATTACCCCTTCTTCACCTTTTTCGAGAGGAAAGAGAAGAACACCCTAGGAAAGATTGCACGTCAGTTCAATGTATTTCTTCATTATGTACAAAAAATTGCAACACTGTCTATGGAAGCTAAACAGGAAGAAAGCATCATTGTAACACAAGGATAATCTAATAATAGCTGCATGTGAAAGAACTGTTGTCCTTATAATTAAGTGTAACATGCTTGCTTTGTTAGAATAGCAGGAGCAGGCCATTAGAAAGAGGACAGTGTCTCCCTCCTATGATCTCCTTTATTTCTTCTGTGTCTGCAGCTCTGAAGAAGAGCCAAAGTAATTATTCAGCTATACAACCAATTAAGCAACTCAGCTTATGCCCAAACTGTAGCTTCAGAGAGCTGTTTGGCAAACACAGGCACGCTGCTATCCATTCTAGTATACAAAACAAAAGAAGGGGAGAAGCACATATCCCCTTTTGCCACATCAGCATATAATTACAGCTTTTCTAATGAGAAAAAAATATCCTACATGTGTGGAATATGATCAGCAGCTGAACAACAGGCTAGCAACCACACATGGAGGGCATCAGGGCTCACAATGTGACCTTCTCCCATAACCTTGTGGAGCTGCTGACCAGACCATCTGAGAAAATAAAGCTCTGCAAAATGCTCAGCGAGGCATCCCTGCTTAGTAAAGATTCTGTTTTAAACCCCTCTGGGAAGTCAAAAGGAACCACTCAATGGCAAAGCTATTTAGTCAGTCTAGAGCTTGTCTGTGAGTTATAACTAAACCATGTTCAGTCAAGCTGGGTTGACAGCTTTACACAATACAACATATGGGATTACTGCCCACGTACTCAACAGATTTAAAAAACCATGAGACAAAAAGTTTGTATGTGTTGGACAGTAGGCTAAAAAGGATTAAAAATACAATATGTTCCTATTGAATGGAATACAGTGAAATTTTAAAACATAGATCAGAAGAATAAGTAAAGAGATTTATTAATAATTAGAACTAAAATTAAAAATATGTGAGGAAAACTCTTATTTCAGTAAACCAGTCAGCGAACNCTTGTGCTGTTCTTTATTCACACATTCCTTGTATGAATCAATGTTTTCATGATAAGTTTTTGAAGTTGTTTTTTAAAGAAATATTTGATAATTTTTCTGAAAAGGTCTCTAGGAATGTGAATGTCCAGCTCTTTCCAGGCTTGTTCATGAGATGTCTGCGTGGTGAGTGCCAAAGGAATGCCTATGAATAAATGCACACTCTCCCATTTTTACCTACTGATTATCTACGAATTATTTGATCAAGGGCTCCAGTTAGGGTAAGACAAATCAAAGCCTAAATTCCACTCTCTATATTGATGACATCTCCATTGAATATAACAGCTCTCCAGGTAAGTAGCTCAATGTAGGTATCTGCTTAGTCATGGAAATCTCAGCATGTATGTTATTTAGGGCAGACTATCAAAGGTGTTTTTAGATCTTCCAGTATCATAGCAATTTACTGCAAAAGTCGTATGAGCCACGTAAACTTTCTAACTTCAAATATGGGAAGAAAAATAACTGGTCTGGAGCTTGGTGTCTGATACAGAATACACACATACAGGGTATGACTGCCTCTGCTCCCAGCAAGGAGCAGCAGATGAGAATAAACTGCATCTTGCATGTGGGGATTTCTCCAATATGTAAGAGTAAGCCTTAACTCTAAGTATATAAATATCTGCATCACACAGATAAGTTATCAAAACAAACACAGTAATGGTTTCTCAGCAGGCATTTCTGCTTGTAAAATGAGATGTGAGTGATGGCCAGTAGCTGCACGCTTAAACAAAGAGAACAAGTTTGCCAAAGACATCTCTAAACTTGAGAAATACTTTCTGAATTACTTTTGCCACCACAGTTTCAATAAATTTGTTCTGATCCAAGTTTGTGAAAGTAGCAAATTTCTCTTCTGGTATATTAAAGTCTTTTAAGTTCTATATGTTACAGCACTTTTGTACAATATTTTAGTTTTGGTAGCACAGAGCTCTTGGCTCCTTTTTTATTTCAGAAAAATGCCCTCTTGCTTACCTTGTGCTTGTCAGGGGAGACACCTGTCAGTTCTCTTGTAGGAANAAAAATATGTGAGGAAAACTCTTATTTCAGTAAACCAGTCAGCGAACAACTGATTGCAGTGTGGAGTTATTACACATCAAGTTTTTATGAAGCATTAGAACTGGTGTCTCTGCTTATAACACATCTATATTGATCCATATCTATATTGCATCACATCAGTGAAGAGCACACAAGAATTAACTCTAATATTATTATTTGACTTTGTTCTTCTCCACATGACTTACTGGAAGTCCAGCTTCTCCTCTTGGTCCAGGATCTCCTCTTTCACCCTAACAATAAGGAAAAAGTATTCAGATAGGTTTGGCATTCCCACTTACATTTCAATAACTTTTATACAACACAAAATGACTGATCAAGAGAAAAAACACTCCCCTTGTGCTGTTCTTTATTCACACATTCCTGGTATGAATCAATGCTTTCATGATAAGTTTTTGAAGTTGTTTTTTAAAGAAATATTTGATAATTTTTCTGAAAAGGTCTCTAGGAATGTGAATGTCCAGCTCTTTCCAGGCTTGTCCAATATTGATTATTGTCTCAGTCCACAGTGGAGCAGCAGTGTGTGCAGCCTGCAGCCATTGGATCCCCTCNTATGAATAAATGCACACTCTCCCATTTTTACCTACTGATTATCTACGAATTATTTGATCAAGGGCTCCAGTTAGGGTAAGACAAATCAAAGCCTAAATTCCACTCTCTATATTGATGACATCTTCATTGAATATAACAGCTCTCCAGGTAAGTAGCTCAATGTAGGTATCTGCTTAGTCATGGAAATCTCAGCATGTATGTTATTTAGGGCAGACTGCAGAGTATCAAAGGTGTTTTTAGATCTTCCAGTATCATAGCAATTTACTGCAGAAGTCGTATGAGCCACGTAAACTTTCTAACTTCAAATATGGGAAGAAAAATAACTGGTCTGGAGCTTGGTGTCTGATACAGAATACACACATACAGGGTATGACTGCCTCTGCTCCCAGCAAGGAGCAGCAGATGAGAATAAACTGCATCTTGCATGTGGGGATTTCTCCAATATGTAAGAGTAAGCCTTAACTCTAAGTATATAAATATCTGCATCACACAGATAAGTTATCAAAACAAACACAGTAATGGTTTCTCAGCAGGCATTTCTGCTTGTAAAATGAGATGTGAGTGATGGCCAGTAGCTGCACGCTTAAACAAAGAGAACAAGTTTGCCAAAGACATCTCTAAACTTGAGAAATACTTTCTGAATTACTTTTGCCACCACAGTTTCAATAAATTTGTTCTGATCCAAGTTTGTGAAAGTAGCAAATTTCTCTTCTGGTATATTAAAGTCTTTTAAGTTCTATATGTTACAGCACTTTTGTACAATATTGTAGTTTTGGTAGCACAGAGCTCTTGGCTCCTTTTTTATTTCAGAAAAATGCCCTCTTGCTTACCTTGTGCTTGTCAGGGGAGACACCTGTCAGTTCTCTTGTAGGAAGCCCAGGTGGACCTGGAGGACCTGGGGGGCCCTGCAGGGAAAACACAAAGGAACATTTACCAAAGGAACATTTACCAACAGCTCTAATTCCTGGCCAAGTTGCTCAGCAGAGGCTCTAGGACACTGCAAAGGAGCAGCACAGATTTGCCCCTGCTGGGAATGTGGTTCTATACCATATACAACCATACCAAATAAATTTGTGGCAAGATAAACTAATTTTGTGCTGGGTTAACATATAGCAGAACTTGCCCTTGCCCTGCCTGTTTTCAGAACAACAGCAAAGATTACAGCATTACATAAAGTGGCCTGGCTTTGTAAATTTCAGAAGTGTTACCTCTGTGTCAGTGTAAATGAGAGCACACAGAGAACTAGACATATAGGGGTTAGTTCAGCTGTGATGTCCCTTATTGAGATTATAATTACTTTCAGACCTATACTTCATTTTCCTCTTATAATTATATAATGCAATTGCAAATGAAGAGAGTTTTTAAAGTATGGTAATTTATAAATAGCAGAAAACATCCAGCTGCCCTTTAGTAGTGATATTAATTCATTAGTTATCCTTTACCTGTTCACCTTTTTCTCCATAGAAGCCAAGTCCCCTGTTGCCCTGCAAAAATAACAGGTCAATGTTTACCAAGTGTACAACTCTAATCTAATATAAAATTCAAATTTAAACATGCTTAAAGGCCTTTCCAGGCTTACCAATCTGTATGACACCACTGAAGAATGCAATCAAACAATAGCCTAGGCTTACCTTGAAGTATTTTTATAGATTTAGAAGTAATTTTACAGACCCAAATGTTTATAAAGACAACTGTTTAAAATACCATGCTACCAGTTCTTCTTTGAGTCATCCACTGAGTAAGGTCATGAAAAGATCAAGCATTTCTTCTGAAAGATTTTTTAATAGCCTTGAATGCTAAATAAAAACACCTAAATTGGCTGGAACAATGAAGCCATATATTTTTTCCATGGAGATAAAATTGAGTATTGTGAAGACTGCAAGGATTCTCTGTTCATGGGAAGCTACTGTGACTACAGTAGCAAATTAAATCTGGCTCTAATCTTTTCAGGGTAGGTGATCCCAGTGTAAGATTAACTTCCCATGGTAGGCAGCCAACACAGAAAGTTTTGTGCTACACAATCTTTCGTGCAGCCCATGGTTCTTTCTTTAACTGCCTTCAAGTAGGTCTTGGATACACTTCAGCAACACAAAATCAACATCAACAACTCTGACACAAAGACTTACTTGTGGTCCTGGGGGCCCTGGGGGTCCTGGTGGTCCCTGGGGAAGCACAAGAGGGGAGAGCAAGTTACTTGTTGCTTTCTGATCAATGCATGCAGGAAGTTAGCTACCCTCTGTCTGAAACATAAGTACATAGTTAGTAGGGAGTGTACTCCTCAGCATCCCAAGTGCCATTGTTACTACATTACCTCTATTTACTGTTCTGAAAAACACCTTCCAAAGTCACATTGTGATCTTTCTGAGCACACTGACAGTTACCCAGCCTGGATCTAATGAAAACTCATTTTTCCAAGTAATAAGAATTTGTGCTTTTGGATCCTGACTAAGTAACATTTTAAGCTCATACCTAAAGCTAAGCACATCTTTAAGGGCTTCACTGGGCTGCAGTTTTGGTACTGCATTGGTCTGTAAGGGGGCTGAACTACCACTGGCATCTCAGATTACCTATTTGGGATTGTACAGAATGAAACCAAAGGAAGATGGTGGAAAATGAAACTAAAACAGGAAATACATCTGACAGAGGCTTACAAGAGGTAGGGAAGCCATTGATTGAAGAGACAACCTTCCTTGCTTCAGTCAGCTATGGTAGTTAACAGGCTCCAAAGGGCTTTACACATTAAAAACTGTCAAAGGAGGGAAAGCTGGGGTGAATAAGAAGCATGAGCTGCCCAGCTCATGGTGAATGAGTGACACAGAAAAGAGAGAAGGTTGCAGATGGAACTGTCCACCTACGATGCCCTGAAAGGGGATGTTAGCTGCATAATGCAAAATCCAGTCTAACCTGCAAGGAAAATATAGTAACATTCACGTGAGACCTGAACTTTTTAGGCACCTCTACCTTGCTATAAACCTTTGTTTTGTTCTGAAAAAAACTCTGCTTTTGAATCACTTTTGGTGAACTACTGTCTAACCTACTGGGCAGATGCTGCACAGGGTATCCCCAAGCCTGGGAGCCTGCAGGGACCTGGGGGAGCCAGGCCTGCCTTCCTGCACCACCCAGCTCTGAGACAAGAGCAGAGATGCAAACTCACACCTGTCAAGTGCTCCTGGGTCTCTCTCACAGAAGAGTCAGGGCTTTAGAGGCAGTAAATAAAGCTGGATGCATTTTGCTCAGAAGAGATGTTGCCAATGTGGTAACCAGAGGGACGTGGCTGTGGGAGCTCCCCAAGACAGGGGCTCCAAAAATGTACAGTTCATTGCACTCCTAACATCCCAGAAAGAGCACGGGGAATATCAGTCACTGCAGGCTGGGCTCCTGGGTGAAGCTCATGAACCTCTGTGGGTTTGCTCTAAAGAAAGAGTAAGTAAAGGACTGATTTTCCTTTGACCAGTGAGAAAGAAAAAGTGCAGTTGACTCCACGTGATAAAACAGGCCAGTGCAGAAAATGAACTTTGAAAGACTTAGCATACTGTGGATTTTGTCTTTTTTTTTTTTTTTTTTTTTGTTTAGTTTGGGTGTTTTGGGGCTGGTGGGGAGGGGAGTGTTCCTGAAAACTATGGAGCTATGGAGGCTGTGAGTGAGAAGCCCCAAATTAATTTATTTTTTCCTTTCAGATAAGGGATGTAAAGCAGGTCCAAAGTAAATTTTGACAAAACAACGAAAAAAGCAAATGCTACAAAGTTGTGTTACAGGAAAATAAAAGAAGCTTAAAGAAAATGAGATCTATTGAATTTGAATACCTGCTTCTCACCCATTAAACTATTAACCATGGAAATAAGAAATGTAGAAATTGTATCTGGAGACAACATAGTCTTCTCAAAGAACTACACTGCAACAGTTGTCAACATCAGTGCTGTAAATGACGATTTTGGAAAAAAAATCACAGAAAAATAGTTTAAAATTGCATTCTAAATACCATTCAATCTCCTGTGGGAAGCATAGAGAGCTAATATACATATCCTTTGTGAGCAGAAAAGGTAACATATTCAAGTCTTCTGATAACTCAGTGTAGGAAGATTCTAAGGAGGTTAAAAAAATACAATATGAATCAAAAGCTTCTGACAGCACCCCTATCTCTTCATGCAAAATTCATCCCCCAGTGCCTCACTGTGCTTTTTAAAAGGTCTAACATTCATTGGCACCTTCTTGCTATTTCTAACCTAGGTTACAATCCAACATAATGGAACTTGCTGAGGTAATTCTTCTGTTTGGTTAATTTTCCAGAGAACATAATTTTAATTTACTACTTAATATAATTTTAATATACTTACTGGTCTTCCTCGCTGTCCTCTTGGACCTGTAGGTCCTTGAATACCCAGCGTACCCGGAGGTCCCTTTAAATGAAAAAATCCACCAACTATCAATAAATGTTGTTCTGATATTAGTTACTGTTGACACTTTATCTCATCCACTGTAATGCTACTTACTGGAAAACCAATGATCCCTGAATCCCCAGGCTCTCCCTAAAAAAAAAACCAAAACAAAAACAAAGAAGTAGAAAATCCAATAAATTTTATATACAAAATTGAATAAAATATTTTTATCCATTATTAATTTTTTCTCATTTAAACAACTAATTATACCATGCAATGCTACTCAAACCCTTCCATACACATTCATCCCATAGAGATGTTGAGATAACTGAATGTGGGCTACACAGACTTCATACTCTGTAGATAACTGCATGCAATAAAGTAGCAGGGTACAAAGTTGGCTAATGAAACTAGGGATCCAAATTACAAGGCTGAACTATACAACAGACCACACAGAATTTTTTTGTTGAAAAATCCTATCTGACCAGTGGCTTAATTAGGGCTATAACCTTAGCTGAAATGTCCAAGCTCATTTTTGTGAGTTGCATGGGAATTACTGAATCATTTTGATTCTCTTCTGAGTGACTAAAAACATTTGGAACATACTGTTTTCAGTGACCACATATTTTAACTTCAGTACATGCTGAAATGTTTTTGGAAATTAGATCCAAAAATGTTCTAGCCCAAAGACCTTTCAACACACATAAATAATGTGTTATTCAGGCCAAACACCTTCAATCATTTTGAGTAGCATCTTAACTACCTAGTTAATTTGGGTTTAGTTAACAGAATAATTTGTGGAACCAAATACTTTCTGAAATGAATACAGGTGTCAGTATCCATCCTTGGCCACAATACAGTTGAGCATTTCTTAAACATTACTTAATCACTCCTGATTACTAACAGTGCAGATCTGAAGACTTTCTAAAAGGAAAAGAAGTTTCCATTAAAAATAGAGGCAACTTACAAAAACGTCAAGAGAAATACCTATTTTGGCACTTACTACTGGCACAAAATACACACAAACATTGTCAGCAGATCACTTCTAGCTCAGTTGCAGCTTCTCAATCAGCCACGATTTATACTCTACATATGTAATCCCTTATCTCCTTCTTATACCTTCAAATTATGCAAGGTTTTATATATGAGAAAAAGCTGCAAGTGATTACAAAACAAGCTTTAAGGATTAGACACAGTAAAAGCAGCCATTGGAACACTTGGGGTTTACTAAATTACTAAATAAAATATTGAAGGATATTTTACCCTAAGTCAATCAAACACTTGCATGACAATTTTACAGGAAAGGTGCTAATAGTAACCAGAATCATTCAATGGACAAACCAATGGCAAAGAAAGGGTTTTGCCATGCATGATACAAAGGTAGTCATGAATAAAGAGGGAAATACTTGACCTACATCACCTACAGTGCATTTGCAATCCACCTATGGGATGACACTCCTTGGAAATAACAGAGTTCAGTTTTTTCCCTTGGACATCATATAAACCTTGCTGCAACCAGAGAAAGCAGAAGCTGCCTTTCAAAGCCTACACAAAATCAAAGCGGGCCTCTTGGGCTGTGCCCATCAGAGTATAAGAAAAATTTACTCTCCATCATGTGTGTGAAAAACTGCACTGGGCAAGAGTAACTGGGGGAGTTCAGGACGTACCCTGTGTCGGCTGATGATCTCCGGCGACACTATGTACGGCTCCCCCTTCTGGCCCTTGGGCCCCTTGACTCCCTGCAGGCGACCAAAACAACCAAAACACAACGTGAGCTCTCACACCATCTCTACTAATATGTAAACAGCTAAGAGTGAAATGAAAAATATTTGTTGGTGTTTTTGTAAGTGTACATAAACATACTGCGGTTTAGAGGTAGAGACTATACTTAGCTTTGGAAATTTATGGTTTAGAAAAAAAGTGTAAACCCTCACAGTATGTAAAAGAATGAATTTCTAAATTTTGGGGAGAACCCCCCCCTTACCAGGGAGTGGTATTATGGGGTGGCACCTCCCAGCTAGAACTGATGCTGCACTTCCCAGGGCTGACATGTGCCCATGTAAATCCAGGAGCCTCACTGCTCACATCAGCATAATCCTGTGTATCTCACCATTAAAAGCCAATACTATGGCCACGGGGCAGGGAAGAAAAGGATACTTTCATCAGCAATTTTGAGTTTAATATTATTTAACTGCTGATGATTAAAGCTGTACAGGTTTTCCTGCAGCAATCTCTCTGCAAGACCTGTGTGACAGGTACAGCTCTGAGCAGACCCTGTGGCCCTGGCTGCAATGCAGCGACTGCACGCAGTGCAGTGTGTACATGCTGAGTCTGCACCAATGCTCTGCTGGGCCAAAACACATTCCCTTTGTTAAGAGATGTCCCATTAACCCAACCCACGTGTGAATGGAAGTCATTCCAGCAATGCTCTTAGCTTCAGATACTCCCTTACTGCCAGCTACTTACAATGCTACCAGGGAAACCAGAGAATCCAGGAGTTCCCGCGTCACCAGGGTCACCTGCTGTCCCATTACAGCCATCGTGACCTGGTTTCCCCCTTGGTCCTGGCTGGCCTGGATGACCCTGTTGAGGAAAAAAAAAAAGTGTTTATCTATCCATCTGTTTCTAGTTTTCCTTTTCCTGAAGTCATGAAGTATTTAGACATTCTCACATTAAGCCCAAGGCTTGGATCCATGGGAAACTTGGATTTTCAAAGACAGAAACAGACAGTGCCTTTTTTTAATATAGCTGCAGCTTGAACCAGATGCCCCAGACAGCATGAAAAAATGAGTAGTGAAGGACCTCTCAGAAAGGGTAAGAAAGCTATGTTCAATGCAGGCTCTGTTATGCAGAGCACTAAGCCAGATGAGGCTGCTGTGCAGGGATCCACCAAGAACTGGGATTGGTAAGCATTTCAGTGCTTCACACTGGAAGAGTGGGAAGAAATGTCCCTCACTGAGTTTGAACAGCTTCCAAGCCAGGAAAAAGTCAAAGATGCTGCTGGAGCTAGACTGAGTGTCATGATGAGGCTGTGAATATGGAAGAAAACAGCAGGGCTCAAAGGTAGCAAGCTGTGGGCACTTCAAGACCTTGACACAGAGCCTCTGAAAAGTTACTCCTGTCTTAAACTGTATTTTCATTGCTGTTCCTACATTCACCTTAACTGCTGTTGCTTCTGGTTTGCAGAGGCTGATGAGAAGCAAATCTTTCCTTGAGCAGCTCTTTGCTCCAGCAGGCTCAGTCACAAAAACCCAGAAACTAACATAAAAGATTTCTCCCTTCTCCTTTATCTATAGCAAGTGTTTTCTCTTTGCTTTTGCTCCATTGCTTACAAAAAACAGAACAATATCCATGTCCTTACTGAGCTCCACCAAATACTGCACTCCCATCCCAGAAGAGACTCAGTCTTGGCACCATTCTCTCTTGGCTCCCAGCCCCACATCTTAGCCATTGTGGTTTGTTCAGGTGTCTATCTACCTGCCTTCCCATGGCCAGTGAAAAAATTGGTTGGAAAATATAAGGATGCCTGAAGGGCAAGGCAGCCTGAAGAGAGTACACAATGAAAACGCAGGTTCAAGTTCTGTCTGAAGGTATGTATCCCTCACAATGCAATGTGCAGAGGTCAGGGAGCCAGGGCTAAAAAAGAAAACATGGCCAGGTAAGAGAAGCAGCTATAGCAACACTGAGCTTCACAGGGGAGCAATTCACTCTGCTTCCCAGGATGTGTCAGTGCTTAGGAAAAAACTCAGCATGATGCAGCGAGATGAACAAGATCCTTGGCTCAGGAGTGTTAATAGAAATGGCAAATATGGTCTTCTTTTTTTCCTTAAAAAGTAAGAAAGAGGGACACAGGGAAGATTGTGAGAGAGAAATCCCTGAAACTTGATAGGAAGCTCTTCTGGAAACAAAAGAGGGTGAAAGTAGAGTGGATGTGGATGCGTGGGCTGCAAAGCGGGGCCCCGGTGTCAGGGAGCACTACAAAGGAAACCCAAGCCTGGGAACTCTGTCCAGGGATTCCAGTGACTCAGATTTCTTTGTTATTTTATGACACAAGATGTAAAGAAGTGTAGGCTGGGAAAATACTGTGCTGTGAACTTTACTCGGTTTTCCTCTTTGAGTGTTTCAATTTCATAGACCTGGTCCATTTGCTCAAAGTTTTACACTGTTTAGTGCTCAGTAAGATTTTTAAGACAATCTTAAGCATGCCATATGAGCTATAAAACAAATTAACCATAGTTAGTATTCTTACTATCACTGGTTGGTATACCAGCTTTGCAAATCAGAAATAATTAGGAACAATCAACTCGTGTCCTTCGTTCACAAGCTTAAGAGTTGTGCAGCACCTCAGTCACAGGTCTTTCCTACAAAAGAACATACTTAGCTGGGTAACCTCCAGAGACACAGGAAATTTCTATCCTTTTCTGCCACTTTAATAAGGGGATTTCTCCATAGGACAAAGCAAATGGACCTTAACGATCTGAGGAATGAGAGGGAGCACAGATTCTGCTCTTGTATATCTTCACTTCCACTCACATCAGCAAATATCCTTAGCTGAAAAGTGTGTACGTGGCTGATGCAGAATTTAACCCAGACATTTTAATTAAAGTACAAAGGCTTTAAGCTAGCCTGCAATAT
>WBNQ01033875.1:23962-55369 GCA_013401375.1 Spizella passerina | reverse complement strand
GTTTCTTAGTAAATGCAGAAAATCTGGTGGCTCTTTGCTATTCCTTCTTGTTCCTCTTCCACTCAAAGCGTGCTGACTTTCAGAGGTTAACTATGCTGTGCAGAGAGAGAAATCCCTTCCTAAAAACCTGAACCTCTGTCTTTCCTGAAGAATCTGAATTCTTTAGATCCAAGAAAATGGGAGAGAGCTGTGAAAAGAAGAAATGTAAACTGAGACACTCCTACACCAGTCATACAGGAATGGGAATGATGGGTGGTACCGGCAGGAAGGCAGTCACAGGTTCTGATGTCCTGAGCTCTCATGCCCTTTACCTTTTCCCTCTCCTCAGCTCTCTCACTAAATTCAGCCTTGTGACTAAGCTTACACAATTTTTATGATTTTTTAAAGTGAATATATCATATCTTTTCCCAATTCAGATCATCTCCCTGATTTCTTATTCTCCATAGCATGTATCTGTGCATTCACTGAAGGAGAGTTGCATTGTTCTCAGAGTCTCCTTTTGATTTAGTCATAAATAATACATTTTGTATGAAGCTGGAATCATCCTTGCTTTCAGGCAGGGATAATTTGTAACTTGCTGCACCTCAAGGGGGGTTGAAGGGCATGGCTGCCATCCTGTTACCAATGTTATGACCCAGGCTGGAATAACAGTGTTTGGTGCATGAATGAAACAGGCACATGAACACAGTGGGAAGGATGGAAGGAAAAATGCAGTATCCATGCAAGGAAAGTGTAGTAGTATTTGGCTTGGAAGAAGATCAGGGAACTGTTAAAGGAGGTGCAAAGAAATCCTGAAGAGTCAAAGTAGCAATTCCTGAGTTGGATATTGAATAGAATATCCGTAAATATCTATCTACATTAATTTCAGATTAAGTGGATGTTGTCTGAAAAGGGTCTGAGAGGTCAAAAAAAAGATTGGTTTATGAAATCAAAAGGAAGAAATATATGTCACACAGTCACCTCCTTGTATAATAATCTGCACAGGCTCAGATAATTTTGTATCCATGTAATTTTTTTCGGGTTTACTAGAAAGATGTAAACTATTTGTTTGACCTTTGGTTTTAATTCTTATCCCAAAATTACATAAGAAATGTTGCTTTAGGCTACCTTCTACCATGGAGGAGAAGTCTCTTTGAAGAATTCAATTTTTTCAAGTGGAAGTCTTATTTTAATGCATCTCTGGCCAAAAAAAAAAAAATCCTGCCCTGGCATTCTTCAGTGGAAATGGGGGCTGCCCAGCAAAGAGCAGTTAAACTTTGACAGCCACACAGTTTATTTCAGTAAACACTGAAATAAAGCATTTTATAAGAACATGCTGAAACACAGAAAGAAAAGGGCTTTTTAGGCTGGACCACATTATTGAACACAGTGTCTCACATTTAGCTTCTGCTGAGCTATTTGGCCACAGCTTCAGTCATTTATCGAGGTAAAGTGAAAAACTGTGTGCTGAAATCAATAACATTAATAGCATTTGCAAACAGAAATTCTCAGCCAGCAGTTTAAGTTAATTTAGTGTATCTGTGCATTTGAAATTATTACCAGTTCCATTAGATTTGTAATTTAGGGAAACACCGAGTAAGCGACGAGCTCTCATCTTGTCCTTGTTCTAGTGACCAGGGAGGGCTCAAGAGGCGCCTGGCACACACTCCCCAGAAACTGATTTGTATGCGCTGGGGATGGGCATTCTGGGGAAATCAACTGATCATCCCGAGCCCATCCAGGCTTTCTGCACAGCTGCAGCCAAACCAAATCATCTAGCTCTTGCTTCAGTGTGTCACCTCTAACGTGAATGTGGCATTTTATGGAGTTGCAAAGATGATGTAAAGCACTCATATTACAAATAGTGTCACAGATTGGCCAGAAGTGCAGATGATTGCAGTAAGCCAACTTAATAAGTTGCATAAATTCTGAAGGAAAATCAGGTGTTTCCATGGCAAGATCAAATATATTTAGTCCATTCTACTAGAAAGGCTGCAGAAGGACAATAATTTAAATACTTATTTCTGGTCCTTTTGAAAAGTTTTACCAGCTAGATCATTTTAAAGACAGAAAATGAAAATAATAACTTGATAGTATTTAATCTTAAATATAATCTGAAGACTTTGAAGACTGTAGAATGTTTTCTCACTATAAAAATGCTCAGCTATTCTAAAGCTGGTTTCCAATTTTCCAGCTGCTTTGATTCCAAACAAAACCATTCAAATCTTTTTTCTTTGTACAGTGAATTCAGCCTCATTTTAATTTGATTGCAGCTCTGTGCTAAAGTGTAATGGAACGTTAATTCTCTTAAAATCTGAGGCTTTTTTTTTTTTAAGAAACGGACTTCTTTGAGTAATCATGTTTGATGGAAGAAATCTAGAGGGTATAAAATGAGAAGGTCATTATCATGATGTTCCATCTGAACACCTATGGCAAAGCACTTCTGGTTCTACTTACAAGTTCTGCTGGGAGCATTTCAATTTTCTGGCTCATTGTCAGGTGAAGTTAACAGCTTTTAAGGGCAGATAAGTCATATCTGAATTTGAACTGTCTGTGAAATGGAAACATCCCAGAAATTAGGCAGGATTTTGTTTGCTTTTTTTGTTTCACTCCCCCACAGCTCAATATGAACATTTAAAGCTAGACAGTTTTAGATGTATAATTTCAATGTTTGGGTGTTTTGGGTTTTTTTTTTTTAATAATAACTGGAAGTAATTCCTATGTATACTTTCACAGACTAGTTATGAAGGATGTGCTTAGCTTTAGGTTAATCTTGGGGTTTTGCAGTACTAAGTACAGATGCTTCCTCACAATGCTGCAAAGGGAGGAGTGTTTAATATGAAGAAACAGTCTGAGATGTATCCCTTTAGCAGGATAAACCATGCTACCATTTGCTAACAGGTTGCAAGAATTTCAGCCTGGCTCTGCTAGTCTGAGTTGGAAGATCATACTTTTGTTCTGGACAAGGACACCTCAGGGCCCTCTACACTTGGGAAAAAGGGAGATGCAGTATTTTCCCTCTTGCTGGCTGTGAGTGTAAAAGGATCTCCAGAAATGAGATTCTTCCATTGCCACCTATCCTGTGATTCCATGAAAACAAAACAAAACTGAAAATGATTCTTGACTTTTAGAAGGCAAAAACCCACCCCAAATGACATAATTTTCATGGGCAGTAAACCTGCATTTGGTTTCCTAGGAATTTAGACCTGTCTTACAGGGAAGAGACATGTAGTTTGGGCAGGGTTTTTTTTAAAGCTATGTATTTTTATTTGGTATTATAAGTGCCTTGATTGATAAGTAAATAGTCTAAATGGCTCAGAAAAGTCCTGAGAGCATAAGTGCTAGAAATGAGAGCAAAATTACAGTGCAAAATTTGGTGCAATCATAAATAAAGGAAAAGTAAACCTTTTAAAGCAAAACTTACATGAAATAGTATGCTGAAATGGGATAGAATTATCCAATTTTGTATTTAAGCACTGTCATAGAAAATTCATCCTTCATGAACAATCACTTTAGGTATCAGGATGTAAGAATCATGTTAGAGGGCAGTCAAGCTTGGAGTCTGAAGGGAATATGGAACAGAATCCACTTCTAGTGGCCCCACTGGATTTAGGTAATTGTTCAATGGGACAACAATTCCGAAGATGACAGGAGCTTTGATTATGATGATACCAGATTCTCACTCAAGTTTCAGTGACTGCAAATACACCACTGACATAGTTTGGTTTCCTTTCAGTAACAGGATTCTTTACTTACACTGGAAAACAAGAACACTGGATGTACCCAGTGTGAGACTTTGAGAGAGATGTTGAGTGTGTTACAGGATGTGGTATCAGACTGAATTAAAACTTCTTTAGAAGGTGTTGAAAACAGGCCACCATTGTTGAAATCAGACCACCCACACAAGGACAGTGACATATGAGGTTTGATTTCTAGTGCTGGCAAAGGGAGCTTAACAGCTTTCCCTCCTCAAAAGTTAGCATTTTCTCATACTTTCCTATTCTATAGGAATGTGTAGATGTAGGTGTCAGCTTGATGTTTACTGTTAAAGAAACTGGTATTAGACAGGATCTCCTGGAGCTAGGCAAGTTCAACTGAAGTGACTAAAGTGAAGAATTACCCTAGGTGGCAAGGGAACTCTGTTCTGTTATTGCAGAATAGATTTTATTTCAGGGTGTTACTGAGAAGTATTTATACTTCACAGCCTCACAATAAAGAAGCAGGAATGAACTTATTGGAATGAGAATAGATGAAATGCATAATAAGAAAAGGTGAGCTTTTATAGAGAGATGGAGAGGATCAACCATGTAAACACTGCAATTAGTCTTTCATGTACCAATCTGCTTCCTCCCCAGAGTTTCATCTCCAAATTGTTCACCTTTACCAAAAAATTGTATTCTTACTAATATTATTATTATATTTGACATTAGGGTATCAAAAATAATGCCTTTTTATTTTTTTCTTACTAGGGGAACAAGATCTAACCTGGGCTTCTTTCTGTTTTAGGCACAAATGACAGTGAACTTAGTGTAAGCCTCATCCAAAGACCACAACAACAGGCAGAATTACCTCTGTCATGTCTTTGGTATTACTGAAGTTTTTAAGGCCCAAATTACTACTCAGGGCTATGGTTTTTTTTTCATTTTTAAGGATTTTCTTATTTTTTGATTTGGGAAAATGTTAACACCCTTACTATCATCCCAAGAGTTTATTCTGAATTTGATTCAATGCATTTCAGAACTCTTTGGTTGGGAAGAATTATACTGACCCTGATGAATATCAGCTTCACAAAACCTTCAGCTTTTGCATCTGGTCCTGGTTAGTTCTACATTTTGATTTTCAAACAAGCAAACAAAATATCCTAGATATTCTCACAACTGATCTGAGCTTTATACAGAAAAATCCATGAACATTTTTTAGGAACTCCCAGTTTGTAAGGAGTACAGATAAATTTTATCTGGTGTGGTTTAACTTCAAATATGATCACTTGATACATTGGAATGGAAAAATCTAAACACAACCACTTCTGTAGGCATGCCAGCACAAACACATCCTTCATAATTCCTTGTCAGTTGGAGCTTAAAATTAGAAAATTTCAAGCCAATAAATGAAAGCTCAGAATCTTTACACATTTATGCCAAATCTGTTCTGTTTGTGCCACTACAGGATTAAAAAGGCTAGATAGAAGTGTTTCTGCACTGTGCTTGAGCTGACCCAGAGGCAGCAAACTGGCACCTCATGCCCTTTTAAGAGACCTCAAAAGTAAAGATTGTTTTAGTCTCTTACGTGTCTCTTGCAAGGGAACTGTGAGTTAGGATGTGTGTTACACCCCAGCACAAACTGAGGACAGGTTACTGTGTTCATTGCTACACTTTCACTTTGTTAAAACCAGCTTTTGTCCAGGTCAGCTGAAAAGGCAAACAAGGCAGGAATTTAATTCAATACATAACCTGAGTCTGTTGTAGCAGCTCTGAGGGGTAGCAAACCTAAGGCACAGGACGTGCAGACCTTTCTCTCTGCAGCACACAAGCTCTGAACAGTGCTGTGCTCAGCAGTGCAGATGTAACAGTGGCCCTAGAAAGAAATACAAAAGACTATAGCTAGATAAAAACCACTCTATAAAAGATACTCTATGCTCTTTTTTCAAATCAGTATATACATTTGCCACTTTTTTTTTAATGGGCTAAACAATAAAAAAAATTAATTTCCCGATCATGGGAAAATTAGACTTAAAAGAAATGAATCTGTGCATTTAGGGAAGAGCTTACATCAGTTTCTTATTTTACTGCTTTTTTAGGTTCTCCAGGCTTCCTTTCAACAGTGTTTCTGCTTTGATGTCTTGCTCTCTACCCAGATTGCCAGAAGGCTTTCTGTTGCAAATGCAGGTGTTTTCAACTGTTAGATACAGTTGTGTTGTATTATTCATCACCTCGATATAAAAATGTATTAGTGGGACACTTATTTTACACAGAGGACAAAACAGGGATAATTGGAAAGATGGCAGACTGTATATAGAGAAAGATGTTGCTTAGTGAGACATGTTTGGCAGTGAAGGAGACAGGTTTGCATCTGCCTTGTTGCTGTTTCATGTATCAGTCCTTGAACCTTTAAAGCACAGCTTTTCTAACAGGCTGCCTTGCCCATCAGGCTGGCATCTCAAACTAATTAAACATGGCTTTTGAGAAGTACAGCTCTATTCACAGAGAGCACCTAGAAATCATCATGATATGTCAGGGTTATTTGTTATATGCTGGTGCTTTTTCCTAGGTTTTGTTGTTTTAGTGTTTGGTAAAGACCTGTGTGTGTGAGGCCAGGACTTCTCTGAGCTGCTGGGAATTACCAGAGATGCCAGTGAATGGATCTGCATGTCAAGGGCAATCTCGAGGCTTGTTACACAGTAAAATGAACACCTCAGTCCTGCTCCTGACTAGGATTTCTCTGTAACACTTGCCCTGTCATTCAGAGATAGCTCTGTGCCACACAAAGCAGAGGAACATCCAGAGAAGGCTGGTGAGTCGTGACCCTGGTCAGAGTTAGAGATGTGCAGTAACCCTGCTCTTAACGTTGTCAGCTGCAGAGGATTGGTATTCACCTTTCACTCCTCTCAGCTTCTTCAGAAATGGAGGCAGAATTTCTCACTCATTGCTGATGAGAAAGAACCAAAGCTGGACAGTGAAACCATATAAAACATATTTACCAGAGATGGTAAAGGGATGAAGGAGAATAAGGTGAGGAAGGAGGAGGAAAAGGGCTGGGGGCATAAGTAAACCATTCAAAAGCAGATAAAATGCCAGAAAACTGTTTTCCCTTTCTTCCCATAAAATATTTATTATCTTTCTTCTCCTCTGCCAGCTTTCCCTGGATGGACATTATGCTTGGTACATGTCCATCTTTCAGGGCACCCTGGCAGTCTCTCATTTTGAGCACCTGGTAGCTCTGTATGCTTTGTATCTGTGAATCCAAACATGATCTTGGACTGCTAAATGGGCATAAAGCACTTTCATGTTTTCTATCACTCCAAAGTTCAGAGGCATCTTTTTGATGTGCTTGCATTTGCTCATCTACCAACCTTTACACTTGCGGCTTTTTGAAAATAGATATTCTAATCATCAGTCCTGAGAACTTTTGTCTCTGAACACAGGGAGCTCTTCTTTTGAAGAAGAAGCCTCAGTGCTTAAAAAGCAGGCAGCCTAGCACCAGGAGCTGGGAATCTCTCCTCAGCTGCCTCCTCATGCTAATAGCACTGCCAGGTGGTGGTGAAGCTGTTGTTTCACAGCTCCAGGTTGTGCCTGACTGCAATGGAGGGAGGTCTGTCAAATCCAAAGCAGCACAACATTTTATTTGTATGGATAGGAGAGAATTCTTCCTTAAAAGCAGATCTTGTTTGGACTTCTGGAACAGGTTTAAATTCTGGTTTCTGGATTTAAAATAGCCTCTGACAGCTCATGAGAGTGAGGAACATGGTAACGTTTGTGTTGCCAGCTAAGCATGCCATCTTCTGTTGACTCTGCTGGCTTCCTGGCCCTGGCCATGATCTTTGGTAGTGCATCCAACCCTAGAGTTAAGTTGAGCGAAAAAGCATCTCCTTCAATCTGTTTCTAATTTTCTAAGTTATAATAGTCTCCTTGCTTTTTATGCTATAAACCCAAAATGAGGGTTCTTTTTCTGGTCTACTCTACCATTTCACATACCTTAAACTCCCCATCTATTTTCTTAGATGAAGCTTTTCTTTTTTTTAACACTCTGCTCAGATGAGCATCTTTCCAGAGGCTTAATCATTCATCTTTTCTTTTAATTCTACAGTCCTTGTGATGGGATAACCTGTACTGTAGCCTTCTTCCAGAAGAAGAGCAGTGTTGCAATTTGGGTATGGTTTAGCAGGTCAGAGCTTCACATCTTTGTCACTAAGGTGCCCCTCACTATCTAAGCCTTTCCAAGGTACAGTGAGTGCCACATTTAACTCTTTGGTTGTTTATTTCCCAACACCTGTTTTGGGAGAAAAGATTACTTCAGTTCACTTGTAAGTTTTCTTGAAATATCTCCCCCATATGCAGTACAAACATTACCTACAACAAAACTTGTGAGATACTAGGGTCCAGACTGGCATTATTCAAAACAAGGAGAGTTAGTATTTTTCATTAATCCTTATTTTTCACTAATTTTTTGCTCAGGTCATCTTTCTTCCATGCAGCCAGTAACTGTTTCTATAAGCTTATAATCTGACACGGGATTTGCATGGTTTAAAAGGGCTTTACTTCTGTTGTGGCTGTAGATCTGGAGCAGAGCTGGTCTTGTTGTGCAGAAAGGATGGGTGGCCTGTACTACACCCATCCGTGTAGCAAAAGGTGGGTTCCTCAGGGCGCTGTGACTGTGCTCTGCTCCCAGCCAGCCTCAGCTTCCCACCGTGGTTTTCCCAGGAGAGCTGCCGGCGCTCTCAGCTGTGCCAGGGCCAGCAGGGGCGGCTGCGACCACCAGATCCCAAAAGCTCTCCTCACCGCAAGGCATCAGCCAGCCCGCTGTTGGCAAAGGATTCTGCCTTAAGGGCCGCGGTAAGCTCTTACTGACAGCCCCCAGGCCGTGCTTCCTCGACCATTTTGGGCTGAGTTGCTGCAATTCATACATTTTGGCAGTGGGCTGGGCTGAGAGGAGCCTGCGCGCCGGCTGCGCTCTCCTCGCACCTCTCCACGCCCGGGTCAGCCGAGAGCCGCCCGGCCAGCATGGCTCTCTGGGTCTGTGGTCTCTCATGGTCTCTGCCGATGCCAGGGCTCGCCGTGCCGAGCCGAGCGCAGCCCGTGCCCGTTCCCCGCGGCGGCGCGGCTGACGGGGCAGGGGCGGGCCCGGCGCGGAGGGCGGCTCGGCTCGGGGCGGCGGGACCCGCCTCGCCCGGGCGATGCCTGAGCGCGGCGGCGGCGGCGGCGGCAGCGGGGGGGCGGGCGGGTAGCGGCAGCGGGGACGCGGCGCTGCTGCCCTGCCTTTCCCTGCCCGCCGCTGGCCCTTCCCCCGCCCCTTCCCGCTCCGGTGCGCGACTCAGCCGCCGCTCCGGGCAGGGAGGAAGGGCTGGGAGCCGCCTCCCGCTGCCCCCGGCCGCCCCCTCCCCATGCAGCCCGGCCCGCCGCTGGGAGCCCTCCCCGGGGGGATGTTTCAGCGGCCGCTGCCGGGATAACCGGCGCGCCGCCCGCCCCCGCCCCGGACGGAGGATGCTGCCCGCGCCGTGGCGGGTTCCGACTCGGGCAGCAGCGGCCGCGTCCGCCTCCTCGGCTCCGGGCAGCGTCGCCGGGGAGAGATGAGTTCGCGGCACCAGGCGGACTGGATCCCTTACAGGTAGGGGGAGACCCTGGCGGGTGGGGTGGAGGCAGCGGGGCTGCCCCTGGGCAGGAGCCGCTGCCCCTCGGGGGGTCCCCGCCGGAGCCCGCGGCTCGGTCGCGGGGCCGGGGCGGCCGGACCCTCCCGGGGCGCGGCGGGGCGGCGGTGGGTCCCGCCGGGGGCAGCGGATCGCGGGCCGGCCCGGGCGGGCGCTCCCCGGAGGGGCACCCGGTCGCGCCTCCCAACTTCGGGCCGGTGCCGCTGCGCGAAGTTCGGGGGCTGCTCTCGGGGCGAGCTGTCAGCCCCGCGGGGAGCGGGCGGAGCGCAGAGCTGTCCTGCCCTGCGGCCCCGGCGGGCGGGCGGGCGGAGCGCTGCGCCCTCGGTGGCGGCTGCCGCCCTCGGGCTCGGCCGCGCCGCCATGGCAGCGCCCGGCCCGCCGCTGCCATTGGCTCCGCCGTTGCCATAAGCTACGGGAGCCGCGGCGCGGCGGCGGCCCGGGAGCCCCGTGCGTCAGCGGAGCGGCCCCGGTGCGCGGAGCCCCGCGGAGCCCCCTGCACCGCCAGCCCCGCAGCTCGGGCGGGGAGCGGGAGCACCCGCGCCTGGAACGAGGGAATAGTTGCTGTCAGACTTGCCGGACCGAGGGGAAACCGAGCCAAAAATTTCCCTGCGAGCGGGATGGGCTGTTCTAGTAATAGACCCTTTTCCGAGCCTGCTATTTAGAGTACATTAACGTTATGGGTTTGTTTGTTTGCTTTTATTTTTAGTTTTCGTTAAAGTGTCTTTCGAGCTGAATTTTTACAGACGGAAATCACGATGGGTTTAACTAGGCGCTCTGAAAACGACAGAAAGCATGTTTGTTTCATTTGTGTGGTTGTAAGTGAAACAAGGTAGATACAGTAACATAGAAAGAGAGGACACAGGCTTACGGTGTGCCAGGGGAGGTTTAGTTTGGACACGAGGAAAAAGTTCTTCGCTAAAAGGATGATTGGGTATTGGAATGAGCTGCCCGGGGCGGGGGTGGTGGAATCACCGTCCCTGGAGGTGTTTAAGGAACGACTGGATGTGGCACTCAGTGCCATGGTCTGGTTAACACGATAGTATTCAGTCATAGGTTGGACTCGATGATTTCAGCGGTCTTTTCCAACCTAGTTGATTCTGTGATAAACCTTTTATTTTTGTTGTCGGTAGAGACTCATGGAATTAAAAATGTGTACAGAGTGCATTTTTAAAGAAAGACAGCTGCTTAAGCAGGTTAGTTTAGTTTGCCACATTCTCAATGGCAGTGTTTGTAACAGAGGTATGCCTGCTGCAACAAATGCAACATGAGCACAAATGCATCACTCCTTAATACAGAGGGAAAAAAACCCCTAAGATAGCTGCACAAGTGGAAATCTGCTATTTTGGTACGTGCGCATCATAGTTCAAATCAGTAGAAGAATTAGAAAGAAAGAAACATGATTACAATGAATCTGAGAATATTGCCACTCTCTCAGCAATAGCACTTTCAGCCCATGCATTTTGAAAAGATGTAAGGAATTGGCAATAAGGCTTCAAAAATGACTAGTGGATGCATTCTGATGCAATTTGAAGCCTTGTAATGAGGACAGAAATACCAGAGGAACAGCTGTTCATGGCTCATCCCAGCAGCAGTGGAAGAGTTTCTGTTCTCTCACTGCACACAAGGCTCTGCAGAGGCCAATGCCAAAACTTTGCTGAGGAGTTTCATAGCAGTGGCCCCAAAGAAGGAAATAAAACATCTCTATTTCTGCTCAGTGCAGCACAAAGGGAGGCAAAGCAGCAAATCTCAGAGAAACACAGATTTAATGATACTCATATCTTTTCTAATATAATGTTATTCTTGAATGTTAATGATGTGTTTATGGTCAGACACTGCTGAAGACTACTTAAAACCAAATGGCAACCAAACCACGGTTCTGCTCTGAAGTGTCTTTATTTAGGCTTCTAACAGTGTTCTCTCAAGAAGCTGGCTTATTTTTCAGTCTTCAGAGGTAATTCTTGAGCTAGAGGTATATTGTTGCAAATCTTATTGGACTTGTGTGTGTAAAGTATCTTCTAGGATCCCCTAAATGTACTTGCCTGGGAAGCTGTGGTTTGTGAATGCATATGTGACTGAGTTTACACATGAAAGCACTGTGAGAGTAAATTAGGTCAAAGTACCATTTCGAGGGAGTGAAATATGCAAGGAGGAGGAGAGACCTGATGTGCACCCCTTGGAACAGATCATCTTCTCTCTGGGAGCAAAATGCCCCATGCTTATCTGCCCTCTTGCTTCACATTCCTGTTTACTGTGGTGAGTTCAGGGGTTGCTGACTCTCAGAGCCCCGAGGAACGTTCAGCACCTTCTTTATGGTCTGGGTGGCATGTGACAGCCAAGGGTGTCACTGTTGCTTATGTGGCTGGGCACGCTGAAGTCTGGAAAGATGTATCCTTCTAGCAGTGGAACATATGTGTAGCTATATACCTGAATTAACTCAAGCAGAGAAGGATTGTATTTCTGCTAGTAAAATGTCATCATTTTCCTTTGAAGTGAAATGAGCCAGAGGGAGTCAGTTCCACGTGTGTCGTGTACAATTCATTTAGCAATCCACCTGCATGTCCACAACTCACAAACTTACATTTCCCCTTTTAAGGTGCTGAGAACATTTTGAGTGAGTTAACAAAAAATAGTAGGCAATTTTTTCAGTGTCAGTGCTAGCTCGTGCTGAGGTCAATAAAAGGTTCATATCATTTGTGAGTTTGTGATTTCAGTGTTTTGCCCTTATGTCTTTTCATCCTCTCTTAAGTATTCTGCTTTTGAAACACTAATAGTCATAGGATGAGATTTCAGTTCGCTAACATTATGGAAAATAGTAGGGAAGCTGTTTTTTAAAAGTAAATATATTGCATTTATTTTCATGAAACACATATCATAGATAGAAATTTAAGCACATGATTAAGCACTTATTGAAGCTGCACATCAGGTACAATGAGCTAGGAATTCTACAAATTGTAGCCATTTTTAACAATGTCTCTGCTCTTTATTATAAAGATTCAAAATAGTTTAGACACAATAATAATAATAAAAAATCATTTGCAGTCCAAGTAGCTGCCCCCAGCCCCAAAAGTGGTTTGCAATGGAAGTTAAGAGTAAGATGTAGCTTTTTATGTTCTCAAGCACAGTAGTGTTTTCCTTTGGTATCCTTCAGCAGTTTCCAGTAGAAAATATAATGCAGAAGTGTCTGGGAATCATTACAAATTCACAGGAGTTCCGTTTTTTTATTCAAAAGTATGTTTTAGTTTCATATCTTTTTCTTGGACTAATTTTTAATTTATAGCATTTCTTAAACATAACATACTCATTTTTATTTTATGCTTGTGTGTCTTGAATAAGTGAAGACATTCCTCATACTATAAAACTGCAGTCGAATAAAACTGCTGCTAGGTAGAATGAAAGCATCAGTAAACTCAGTTACAGTAAGGCCCCTGTCTCTATTATTATTATTTGTTCTTATGTTTTCAGCAGCTTCTTTAACAATAAATCTCGATCCTGTAACTTTAAAAGCAGCATTTACACAACCAGCTAACCTGTTCCATGAGAAATATCTAAACACCACCAGCTGAAAAGCCCAATCCACACAGGAATCAGTTTAATGCAAGTCTCCAGGGTTCTCTGTGAAGTGTCTGTGTGATGCTGCTGAGCCTTGGTTTGTGTGGATAAACCTGCCATGGCCAGAGGGGACCCCATGAACTGTGCCCTGGGGGGGGCTGGCACTTGGCACTGAGGGCACTGAAGGCACTGAAGAGAGCAGATCACACAGCCTGCATTTGCAGTGGCATAATATGTCTTGATATGTACATGATGGTGGTAATAATGCACATTATTTTTGTTTGTGACAGGTTTTATTATGCTCAATTTTTGTAGCTTTCATGAATTTGCTCTGAAGTTTTAAGGCTGTGCTTAGATATTGCAGCTATAAACAGTCACAAGTTATTTACTTGCACAGGGGAGGATTACAGTTGGAAGAAAATTGTGGAGCACAGCTGGGTTGTAAATTCATGAATCATCGCAATTAGGGCAGATAAGAAGATTTCTGAAAGTGTGATGTGTAAACAAGTCGTGGAACAAGAAGAGCTGTGAATACCAAGGTATCCCACACTTGTTTCTGAGCATGTTGCTGAGGCAGTGGGATGTTAGAAACCCTGAAGTTTGGGCATTGTGAAGGCAGCAGTGCAGGGGAGGGCTCACCTTGCTGCAAGGTGCATCTGTGACCGAGAGCATCCCACTGCAGGCAGGCTCACTCCCAGCCTCCTGCCGTGGGGAATGGCATGGATAATTCACAAGAGCTGCTTTTTTAAGGAAAAGAGTTCAAAGACTGTGTCTGTCCTCTTCTCTGAAACAGGCTGTCTTGTCTCAGGCTTTTCAGTGTATAAAATTAGCCTGGTCATGTGCTTTTAAAACATTTAAGTTGGAGCTCTCCCTTAATGGAACTCTGTGCTCTTGCATGGAGTGCTCCTGCAGAGATCAAAGGTGGTTTGCCCAGCATCAGTGTGAGGGAGGTGGCAGAGGCAATTGCTACCCCAAAGCTGGTAGCCTAAATCAACCAGGCAGAAAGGAGAGGTGAGGAAAATAAGTATCCCAGACCCTGGATGTTGGGGGGTGTTGGTTTAAATGGAAGTGGGACAAGGCTCAAGGGAGATGAGCTGCAGAGCCGAGTGTGAAACCTCGCTGTGTTGTGCTCTGCAGTGTTCCAGAGGTGGATTTAAGAAAGGGGCTGAAGGGGCTTTGCCACCCCTTGCATGGGCCTTATGACAGTGAGTGATGCACCAGTTGTCCCTGTGCTCTGCCATCCCCCACCACCTTTGTGGTATCAGCAGCCAGATTGAGATGAAAACTGATTTTTTCACAGGCCAGTGGGTTTCTGGTAGCAACAATCATTTGCAGGTTCCTGGCAGTGACAATCATTTACAAGCCATCTGTGCCAGATTTGGATCACAGCCGGGAAGTGGATATGAAATGTAATGTCTCTCCTCTTGCGCTTCCCTGAGTTGGACAGTTTTGATTCTCATGCCTGAGGGTGTTTGGACATTCCCTGGAGTGGCATCTATTTAGACATGCAAGCAGCAGTTTTTCTGGAAGGTGGTACTTTTTATTTAGTAACCAAAAATTGCCATTCTAGAGAGCTGGATTCTTTTCACACTTCCTCCTCATTTTTCTTCCTCTCACACTAATGACTTATTTTCTAATTCATGCTTTTCTGTTCTTTCAACTGATGAACAGATTTCTTTTTGCCATTTTTCCCTACATCATGCTCTTCTTGCCTCTTTTTCTGTTCTCTTCTCTTTCCTACTTTGAGATTATTCACAAAAATAGAATTCTGTCTTGCCAGCTGTATGGTGCCTGCAGAAGATACCCTTCTCTGTAAACATTTGCTATTTAATTTGTATTTTATTGTTTATAGCTTTTAAAGAAATCCATCCCAACTTCTCATTGTGTTACTTAAGTACTTTGTACATCTGTGATTTTTAAAAGCTGAAATTATTTATTTTGCAGATTATTGAGAATTAATTTCAGTGTTTGCAGTGGTGTATTCAAAGATTAATGCCTTAAGCATAGATATTAAAATTGGTGTTTATTTTGTATCTCACTGCTGAACATTTTGTTCCTGTAGTATGTGAAGGCCAGTTACTGGGACTAGGAGATGCCCTTCTTGGTGACAGGTCTGTGTCATGCACAGGGGGTGGCAGGGATGGAAGAACTGTTTTCCCACAGTTTTGCAATCTCTTTGATGTAATGTCAGGGTGATGATGATACCAGCAAGTTCTGAACATTCTCAGCTGAGAATGTAACACCTCTTTGGGCCCTGCTGTCATTTACATAATGCTAATAATATGCAGGTATACAGCAAGGCAGCCTTCAGGCTGGAAAATTTTCAGTTTAGGAGGCAGGCACAAGAGAGGGGCACAAAATGCAGATGGAAAGCTCAGGGTGATTGCTGGCATAGGGGTTTTTTGCTTTCATTTTTGTTGCAGGCATATGATCATTAGCTTCTTTGGACTATCTGTTCTTAAGAAAATGGGGAGTTAGGGGATATTGACTTAGAGAAGGAAATGTACTCTCAGGGAAGAGTGTATTGAGTGTACAAAGGCAACAGTGGGAGAAGGTGGAGAGACTAGAATAATTATTTTGGATGAGTACACATCATAGAAGATGAAACTTTTTTTCCTGATAGAGTTATTTTATGCCAGGTTGTTTCATCTACCACTTGATGGCAATGTAATTTTTGTAGTTTATGTAGCTTTTGTGGCTTTGTGACACTTTAAAAGCTCAGTTTGCTCCATAATTTAATTACTTTTTAGATGGTTTTGTATTTTATTCTTTTATGTTAATAAGAAGCGAAAAGATGTCTTTCCCTTCCCTTTCAGTGATTACAGCAGAAGTAGGTTTCATACTTTTGTATTGCTAATAACTTGAGGGATTACATATTTATCTATTTTTTTTATCCTTAAAGAGAAATAGTGACTCAATTGAAAACACTTCCTCCTTCAGGAAAATGCAGTAGGCCCTAGAGAGCAGAGGAGAGCAACTGCTTCTGCCAGGACAAGAACTCTGCAGCTTTGGGTGCTGATTTTGTGCATTGAGACCAGCATCCTTCCCCCTGAAAGCAGGGATGCTGCAGAGACTGAGGCCGCCCTCTGCCATCCGTGCAGTTGCTTGCAGGGAGCTGTCACAAAGAGGTGTTTCCAGAGCCTTTCTACTGACTTTAAAGGAGGTTGGATTGGTGCCATCCCCTTCTCTGAGCTCATATTTTAGCTGAGCAAATAAGGGCAAGCAGTGTGTAATGCATGAATATGCCAATGTGCTTGTGAGTGGCACACTTACCTTTGTTTCTGACAAAGCAAATGTCCCAGTCATTCTTTCATGAAGTTGAGTTCTAGCTTGGATTCTCAGATGTTTATGAAAATTAGGTCTTGAATTGCAAATTTCAGTGGAAACCTCGTGATCCCTGTTGTGATGCATGTTAACACAAGCCTGTGAATATCATAATTCATGATTATTGTAACTCATTTGACACAGGTAATGAAACCACAGCATGAAGTTTTTAATGGTAATTTCAATTCCAATCACAGTTCTAACTACCAGCAGCTGAGATATTACAAGATGAAGAAATTCCTTGATTAGCTGCAAATGATGACTAAGATGGAAATTGTATTTGCAAGTGAAATACAAGTACATTGGTATTTGATCTACAGTTAGGAAAGGGATCTGAACAGTTCTGTCTTTCAAATTTGGTATCAGTTGGAAAGCAAAATGAAGTTAAAGGCTAGGTATTTGCATTAGTTATTCCTGTGCCACAGCAAGAAGCATAAGGAAAACAGATCTGTTTTTTTTCAGAGCAGGTTGTTGCTAGCCCATATTACTACAGCAGCATTTTCACTTGGCTGCAGTGACAGCAGCAAAAACAAATTACATTGCATCATGTAGCAATTCTCACTTCTGAAAATTTGAGGAAATTATTGAAGGCACTGTGGAAATTCAAGAGTAGATAACTTGTCCAGACAATGACTGCTCGGATCAGGTTGAGTGGAGACTGAAAGACTAAGACACATACTGTACCCTGGAATTCATCCCACTATTTTTGGCAGATATAAATCCCAATACTCAAGCCAGGAGTGTGAATTTCCGTTAAAGAGTGTTTTGCAAACCTAGGGATTGCTTCAAGTTTTCTGTGCTGAAACTTATGCTCAGTTGTACGGGTGAATAATGCCTCTTTTGGGACACTGCATCTGTAGAGCAATGTTAAATAACTTTAAAGGTGTCTCTACACACCATTGAGTCAACCTTGATAATTGATTCTTCCAGGTTACTGAATCTTAAATCACTCCACTGGCTATTGCTGCAGATTTAAAAAGTAAAGTGTAAGGTTTTAGAGAAACTTTTAGTGCTTGCCCTGGAATAACATTGACATTGTTTTATTGTCTGTCTTTAAGGCAGAGCTCATGTGCCTCTGTGTGTGGCATGCTGTTACATCTCTGCAATCATAGAATCATTTGTTCAGAAAAGATCTCTAAGATCATCAAGTCAAACCATTTACCCCACATTGCCAAATCCACCACTAACCCGTCCCCAAGGGCCACATCCACACAGCTTTGAAACACCTCCAGGGATGGTGACACCACCACTTCCCTGGGCAGCCTGTTCCAATGCTTGACAAGTGTTTCAGTGAAGAAATTTTTCTTCATATCCCATCTAAATCTGGCTGTTTTCTCTCATCCTATTGCTAATTACTTGGGAAAAGGTGCCAACTCCCACCTGGCTACAGCCTCCTTTCAGGTAATTGTGGAGAGCAGTAAGGTCCCCCTGGGCCTCTTCCAGGCTGAGCACCCCCAGTTCCCTCAGCTGCTCCTCACAGGTCTTGTGCTCCAGACCCCTCCCCAGCTCTGCTGCTCTTCTCTGGACTCTCTCCAGCCCCTCAATGTCTGTCTTGCAGTGAGGGGCCCAGCACTGGACACAGCACTCGAGGTGTGCCCTCACCATGCCCAGCACAGGGGGCAATCCCTGCCCTGCTCCTGCTGGGCACACCATTGCTGATCCAGGCCAGGATGCCATTGGCCACCTTGGCCACTTGGCTCATGTTCAGGCTGTATGGCAGCAGCCCCAGGTCCTCTTCACTGGGCAGTTTTCCAGCCACTCCTCCCCCACCTGCAGCACTGCCTGGGGTTGTTGTGACCCCACGATAGGACCCAGCACTTGGCCTTGCTGAACCTCCTGCAGCTGGTCTTGGCCCATCAATCCAGCCTGTCCAGATCCTTCTGCAGAGCCTTCATCCCTCCCACCCAGCCTGGTGTCACCTGTGAACTGACTGAGGGAGCCCTCGATCCCTTTTTCCAGATCACTGGTAATGGGCCACATCAGAAATGCACAAGTGATTCACTCCTTCCAGCAATGGTGCAGTTCAGTCTGGCAGGAGCTGGGGACTGCCACATTTAAATTGCTTCCAGTGCATGTGTTAGATTGTTCACAGCTAGGAATTGTTTACAGCTGGGAATCTGCCACAGCACAGTTCACAATGGGCATATAACTTTTAATGTAGAATTCATTATCTGATCTGAAATAAGAATATTCATTTTTGGCTATTAAAAGAGGACCAGCCACCTATGAGACACCTAATCTAGGCTTTGGCTTTTCAGAACACTAGGATAATTCTTGGATCTACCAGATATATTAATTAAGAAATACTTTATTAATACCCAGAGAAACTTGACCATGGTATCAGAACAAAAAGATCATGACATTGCTAGAAGTCTGAGGCATCCTGGAAGATGCCTTTGAAATGTTGCTTATTTCAAATAATGATATACTGTAGTATTCTGGCAGTATTGATGCAGCTTGAAAAATTCTTAATTGCCTCCTTGGGGCTTAAATATCATTCTCAGATTTTGAAGATCAAGAAAAACCAGCACAGGAGAAATTTAATTGAAATTAAAAGTCCTTCCTAACTCCCTTTCTTCCTTTCCTCTGTCCTTCCTTTCCCCCCTTTTTCCTTACTGTTATTGTTCCTGAGCACCTACTGGTTTTTATTAATTTAATGTTTTTTGCCTTAGGATTTGCAAGATGTAGGTTGTTCTGAGTAGTGTTGGAAGGAAAAAACTTCTCCTGTGCACCTTGAGTCAGAGTGATTTCCAGGTTATTCTGTTGGAAAAAATGTGAAGGTATCTTTGCATAAGATGGAAAGTGAGATAAGCAAGTTCAGGTGTTCAAGTCTCTGCTCTTTGTTTCATTCTTTAGAAAGGTATTTCTAATACCTCAGATGAGTGTCTGGATTTTCAGGTCATTTGTTGGTGTGTGCTGGGCCTGTCTCCCCAAAATTTTGTTCTGAAACTGTGGAGGTCATTAAGTTTATAAACTTTGGATTTGATAAATTAGCATTCTTTTACAAAGATTTCTGGTAAAAGAATCCAGTAAACTCTAGACTTGGAATAAAATATTTTAAAGCTTAGGAAATTAATTTTCCTTACAATAGCTGCAGTTTCTGAAAGCTGTCCTTTCATTGATATGGTATCAAATAGTGTAAGCTATAACCAAAATGGAGGAGATAGTAAGGCAACTGGGAGCTCACTGGGAATGACTATCATGTTTATTGCTTGTTGTATTCTGTTAAAATAGAAAGGTTATGAAACAGGAGGTTTTAAAACCACACAGAATAGCTGTTTTTTATCTTTAGGCTGGTATAGGCCTTTCAAAGGATGGAATAATGTGAACCTGTCTATGGCTGGATTTTCAGGAATGCTCAGATTCTGTTGAAAATACTTAATGTGGTGGAATGAGAAGGGAGGAGGAGGAGGAGGACTATTGTGCTGCCTATTCAAAATGACAAACAGCATGTAACAGTGTATTTTTTATGTGTTCTTTGGCAAAAACAACTCATTTTCTTCTGAAAAAGCTTATTCTGGGAAAAAAAAAAGTGAGATACATTAGAGGCACAGAGATTTTTGCTGCATTGTGTGATGGACTGTAAATACGCCCAGTTGACATTGTGAAGCATCCTCAAAGTAAGTCTCTGTGTGTTGGGGTGAAAATTCAGCCCAAAGGGTTTTAGTTTACAGCCAGCTCTGCAATATTGCATTTGCTGTGGTCTTGGATGAACAATGCCAAACATGAGCACATATTGCAATACAGAGTGAACAGAAGGTTATTGTTCTGTATGGTTTTCTTTTCACTTTGCACTTGATGACATCTGTCTTGTTGCTAATTTTTCATGACATGGTTATGATACTGTTCCTATTTTTTGTTTTCATGCCATTAGAATAGGTCTATAACTAACAATGATTGAGTCATTATTAATAAATCCCTGAGTTATTTACTTTGGGAAGGGAAGGCATCTGTTTTCTTTTTACATTATTAAATGCCTGCCTCTGTTTCCTAATGATACTCAATACTTAAGGACACTTGTTTTCCTTGTTTCTGTGGTTCTTTCCTTTTTTGTGTGTGTCCTCTGTACCTGGCTGGTGTTGGTTTTGGGAGAGCAGTTGATGTGCTGCTGGGAGAGTGCCTGGACATAGTGTGGCTTGTGCTAAATTTGTCAGTCAGTGGCAGTATTTTGTATAATCTTCTAGCTCTTCTTAAATTAAATCTTTTAATAATCATAAAGCAGATAAATATTTAAACAGGATTCCAAGTCTCTGCTGCCATCCAAGAACTGTCAGCAGCAGTCTTTCTAAAGTAGATTCCAAACTCAGGAGGAGGTCCTTCTGTCACCAGGTGGGAGAGGGGAGAGCAGAAGAGTTTCCTGGACAGCAGCCTGGTTTGCCAGCACACAGAGCTTCAGAAGGGTGGGTGAGCTGTCTCTGGTCACTGCTGTGGGCTGGCAGTCTGCACAGACGCCCTGTGCACTGCCCAGTCTGACACTATTGAAGATAAGAACGTGTGTACTGGTACTGTGCAACACCATCCCACAATGGTAAACACATTTGGAGGCTCTCATGCAGGAAGCTGTTCCTGTCTTATAAATTTCTAGCTTGCTTGTGCCAGCCAGCTTTCTTTCCATAATTCTGCTGAATCTCCTCACCTTGTTCAGTTTTGGTAGGTCCTGAGTGAGCAAGAAAATGGAGCCCTGTGAGTTTGACAGAATGAAGCTGAGTGACGTTCCGTGGATGCTCCTTCAGGCTGAAATGGCTCACCTTGTATCCTGCAATAAACACAAACTCATGGGTTGTGCACTGAAGGATTAGAGCTATGAAAAATGTTCAAATAACAGTGATCACATGCTGCATCAATTAGACCTTCTGTGCAGTGGGCAATTAGTGTTTCATAAAGAAAGCAGAAGATACACAGTCATATGTATTTATCAGAGAGGAGAAGAAAACATCTGCTGGTGTATGTTTTGATTAGACCCAAAGGGGAATCTCAGCTTCACTCTTTTTTAATGGTCCAATAGCTAAAATCATTCTTTCTGCCTTACTTAAATGCATTTGGAAATAGCTTCCCAGAGTGCCTGAAGTGGTTTAATTACATCTGATATGGTTAGAAGAGGTCTCCAGCTTTGTGTGACAGAGCTTCCTCTAGCTGAGAGGACGCGTGCTCACTGATTACACCTTTGGTTGTGTCCTTTGCCGGGCATGCTCCTGGTGATTTACAGCGTGGCTGTGGCTCGAGAGCTCAGTGGGACGGGTCTCTTGGTGTGCTGGATGCACCTTGACATTGTGCTGGAGCGCACTGCCAGGCTTGTGTCTCACTGCCTCATGTCCTGCTTGGTGTGGAACTCCATGAGAGGTTGCAAAGACAGAAATGTATTACCCCTGTGTTACTGATAGGGACCCTGCACATACAGAAATGTGGGTTTTCCAGGATGAAAACTCAGCAGCAAGGTTGGGGAAGGAATTATATTTGCTTTATCTTCCACCCTTCCTTCCCCCAAATATGATTCTCTTTTTCGTTTCACTTCTATTGTTCTTTTTCAAATCCCAAGTGGGATAGTGAGAACTACGCATTAAAAAAACTTGCCCAATTTTCTTCACTATATGTTGATGTTGGAAGGAAGTTTCTTGTATATATCTGTAAGAAATGGTCCTAGGATCCATATGAAGACTAGGATCCCTGCATGTTAGAAAGCAGAATTCCTATAGCTGTCCTTTGTAATGTTCCCTATGTGGATTCTCATTGCTCTAGTCATATTATGGAGCTGAGCCCCAAAACATTCTCTTACAGAGAGACTGTTTAAGGCCTTTGCCTCTATTCATCCACCAGCTTCATTATGAAATCTGTTGCATTTAGAAATATTAACCCTCTTTCATTTTAGTTGAAATTAATCAGCTGAAGAAATTATTATAGGCATTATGAATGCATAAATCTTCATTACAAAACCAGGCAGAACCCCCTCATTATACAAATTGTTCATGAAGGAATTTGAAGTTTGAGTACTCTGGTCTAGTTTTATTTTACAGGACCCACAGAAATGAGAATTCTTCCTGAAACTTCAAGAGGTCCCCTGCCTTCTACAAAATGTGACATTAACATAGGTGTTTCATGAGAGATAGATAACTTTAATCCTTCTCTGAGAAAGACCCAAATATTTTGAATTTCATTTTAGTTGTATGGTATGATCTGCTTCCTGTTCTAGGAAATCAGCAACCAAGCTGATGATCACATATTTCTGCTCACATTTTACCCTTTTTAACTGAAAATATTTCATATCAGGGAAGTTGCAGGCTTACAGGTGTGTCCAGAGACAAGGCTGTGCATGGCACATCAGTCCCCAGTGGAGATTCCTTTTGCTGTAGTTGTTGCTAACAGGCATTCTACCAGGTGAAGTGGAATAATTAAAATGGCAACTTCAGCCAGATATTAAAAAGACATGAAAAAAGTGGTGGAAGCCCTTTCCTGTAATGGTTTGCTATGGATGCCACAGCACCTGGACAGCTCTTTGTTCAATGAAAATATGTTACATCTTATTCTGCCAGCCTTTGCTTTGCAAGTTAAACACAAGACAGCCTCCTGGCAAGTAGGCTTGTATGTTTTTGCTGTGCCTTTCATATCCACAAAAGGTGTTGGTAAACTTTTCAGTGCAGTTTGTCAACACAACCTTTCTTTAGCAGTTAATCTGATCTACTTCAGCTGTGATCTGCTTAGTTACGTTTTTAAATGGCACACGGGAGCAAATTAGATTAGGCTTGTTTTCTTTGTTGAAAAATGGAAAGCACAAAATCCAAGACCTGTAATATCTTGAATTACCTCAGGACCTGTTTCTGTCACGCTTAAACAAATCTGCTACAAGGGCATGGCTGCATCAGTGGTAGCTCTCTAAAGCTGTGCTGGTTTAGAAATCAGACATTGAAGTGCATTTAAACAGATTTGTTTTTTATTTTATGCTCAAAACATTTGGGCTGGGAAACAATTTGTACTTTTTCTGAATACATGAAGAGTGGCATTCGCTAAATTCTACATTCTGGTTATTCTTTCTATCTTGAAGCTTTTTTATTAAGTTGTAACCACATAGGAGGCAATACTTGTCACAATATAATTGCATATTGGAGATTTGTGTAAGTTCCATACCTTGAATCCACAAATTGGAGTTCAAAGTGATACTATAGTTCATCCTCCTTTAAAAAACAAAGAAGGGAATAACACAAAATCACCCCCAAAAGTATCCAAACCCAGTGATACCCAATTATGCTCAAACATTTGAATTATGTTTTAAAGAGGAGAATTTGTCTGTTCTATGCAGTGTGAGAGTCAGTTGGTTTTTCCTGTGTTATTTCTTATCCCTGTCTTTGTGTGGGTTGATAACATGCCTGAATCTTAGAGAAAGAAGAAGAAAAAGACAAGGAAAACAGATTTTGTGTTAATTGGTAAGTGAACTGCAGTATCTCTATCTAGCATGAAAGCAGCCATTGGAATTGCAGATTTGGCTACCCATTTTGTTTCTAGGAGCTGACAAATGTACAATTTGCAATCCTATGTAATTATGATCTGATTCTAGAGTACTGTAATTTCTACTGGTATCTAGAAGTATATAATTTGAGCATAAATTTTCAGTAGAGAATGTGCAGGGATTAGTGGCACAACCTTAATGAGAATTACACAGCTTAATTCCTTGAATATGATGCTGGTATTGTGTCCTTTATCTATTTTGAGAGATCATGTTAAACTGAAAATCTGTAGCAGTACATGAACAGCAAAGGATATTTGTGGCTTTGTGTGAGAGCTGTCCATCAGTTTATACAACATGGTACCCCTTTTGCTTAGCCACTGGCACATGGTGAAGGAAGAAATGGATGCTTAACTTAAGTAAAAACAGTTTAAAAAATAGTAAATTGAATAGATGCTGAAGTATTTTTGATCTAGTTCTTTTGGATATTTTGTTACAGTCACAAATGACAGCTGCTTGCCAGTTTAAGAAAAACAAATACTTAGAACTGACGCAGCTTTTAAAATCTAATTATTTTATGTGTGCTTTGTTTCAAAGACAAGGTTATTCTTTTTGCATGTAATATATTTGTGCAAATCTTAGGAGTTTTCAAAACAACAATAAAAAGCGTCTTAGTGTCTTTTTTTGTTTTTTTTTTTTTATTCCTCCTTGGTTACTGTTTGATGGCACTGTGAATATTTGACAAGCAGTTTAGAAAGCAAAGATAAAAATGAATGATTGTTTTATCAGCCATTTATTCTGGTGTGTAACATTCTGTGTGCTATAAGTTTTATTGTGCAAACACTTAGCCATTTGAGCAGGTCTAGATGGCAATATTTATGTCCAGCATTAAGAAGTTATGTTAGTTCAGGATCAGAACCCTAAAAATTAGGTAGTGTGCATATATCAGACCCTATTTTCAGTCTGATTCAAATGAAATGAAAATCATTTTCCAGAGTCTGAAATGCCTTGCCTGGGGGACTGACTTTGCTCTCAAGCTGTACCACACAGACTATTCATGTGACAGCCTTTTAAAGCCCAGAACAATAATTTGAAAAAGGCAGTTGCAGTTAGAAATATGAATTAGTTGGGTCATGATCATTAGCTCTTAATTTTTCGGTAATTTGGTAACTGTGTCAGCTATAAGCTGCATACTGCAGAGGAAATTTTCAGCTGGAGATCCAAGATTTTTGGGGACACGGGTTCCATGTTCTCTGAAGCTGTGAGTCTGGGTACTAGCTTGATTTCTCTGCCACAGCCTTTCTCATAAGTCTCATTTCTTGCTGGCAGCACACATTTTTGCATGTTGTATACATCTCATAGAGCAAAACTGTGCGTCCTGAAAGGAATTGCTCTTATCAATTAGCTGCCCAACGCTGAAAGAATCCAGCATTTGAGTCATACCAGTTAATGATGATAATTTTCCAGACTGTATTAAAAAAAAGTAGTAGTTTTCTAGTTTTTCTTTTATGTATATATATATACACGCATATATAGTTAAACATGAGGAAATAATGTCTCGTCTGGTTCCTGTTGAGACGTCAAGCTGGATAGAGCAGATAATGTATCACTTTTCTCAAGTTATCTCACTTCTTAATAAAATGCTTCTTAATAAAATGAAATGCTTTTAAAATATTTTTCCATTTATACATCACTGTAGCAAGGCATTTCACTTAGCTTTTTGTAGCACCACACAATGTACTATGAAGTGTTTTCGCTTAGCTTTTTGTAGCACCGCACAATGTACTATGAAGTGTTGAGAGAATAATCCTGAGTAATTATTAGACCAAGTGATAATTTCATTGGAGGCAGTTAAAGAGAACCAGATGAAGATGATTGTCAGATGTAACAAAAATTGTCACAGAGTAGTCAAAAAGAAATATAGTTGGGATTTTGATAATTCATATGAAAATGGAACTAAAACTACTGCAACAACATATACCTGACCTGTTTTAAATTTGACTAATGTATTTGAAATACTTAAAGCTGATGTGCTAAGCTAGGTGTATAAATTCAAATCAGTGAGCATAGTTAATGTTTATGAAAAACAAGATGATTGAATTTTGTTCAATGTACATATCTTAGTATGCTACAAAAAGAGGTGTGTTGCATAAGAATACTGAGACTGTTACTTGATGTGACACTTCCAAGTACTTGTAAATGTAGTGAGATCATTTTGCTATTAAAAGGGCTATTTTCTTCAATTTGAAACAGAAAAAGCGTGTCAGGGTATTTGGGCTTAAATAAAGTATAGCCAGAGTATGTAAATATGGGTTGAATGGGATAAGTTAGGTTTTTTCCCCAAATGTGTCAAAAAGTAAGAAGTTTCTTTTCCTATTACAACCTATGGCATGTGATTCTGTATAGTATCATCCCATGTTATGTTTTTCCCCTCCTGTTTATTTTCTCTCTGCAGCTATTTTTACTAGAGAAAGCAAACTCCCTTGGCTGGGAGTTACACACAGATGTGGAGAAAAAGCATTTAATGTAACAAAAGGAAAGAAAAGCTGAAATGTGTTCAGTAATGTTGGAAGGGGCTTTTAAAGGACACATTGGAAAACAGAGCTAGAAAATTGGCTTTCCCTGTACACAAACAAGGTGGGTTCACAGCTGCAGCACACTCTGACTGTGTTATAAGGTTTTTCTGCTGCTTCTTAGGTCTTGAGAATAGATTCCATTTACCACACTTGGTTGCACACAGAAGCAAAGGAAAGGGATTAGCTCAGTTTCGAAATGGAGAAGAATGCTCTTCAGGTTGTTTACTCACAGGATCATCTTCACACAAGGAACTGATAAATTGGAAGATGAAATATGTAACTTGTTTTGAAATTATCTTTGAATGCCATAGACATCACCAGAACTGAATACTTACGTCTCACTAAAGGGGAGGAAAATCACCATCCCAGCCTTATTATTACTATGGTTTTCTAAGATTTTTTACAATCTGAGAAAGAGTCTCTTTCTGTGCAGGCACTGTGCATGCACACTGTGAAAATAATCCTCTGTCTTCAGGAGTTGGTAATTAAAAATCCCAGCCTGGAGGGATTTATACATATGCATCTTTTTATGCATGTGAAGTTAGTGGCAACATTCTCATGAGATTGAATTCATGGTTTTGGGGATTCAGGGCCCAGGAATGAGGATCAGGCTGTATGGAATATCTCATCTGCATAGAGTGCTGTTAGAAGTAGTGACTTAGTTTTCATTGTAGGGAACAAAATAGAGGCCCAATGGTGTTTGCTACTTTTGACAGCCATCAACATCTTGCCAGTCTTGAAATCCCTATCCATGTACTTAGGCACCAGGATCTGACAAACTCATTTTCTTCTGAAAATACTGTCCAGAATTGTCAATATTTGCTACTAGTGTAGATGGTAATACAGAGAAAGAACTCAAACCAAAATGAAAAACTTGCATTCCTCAGTTCCAGCAAAAGAGTACTAGGTTGGATTATAAAGATAGTATGTGTGGGGGGGAAAAGTGACAAAATATTTTGTTTCATGGTTAGTATTTATCATGAAATGACATGTCTTCCCTTAGAAACTGTATTCCATAGAAACTGTAAAGCCACCTGTAAAAAGGAAAAGGGAGCTTAGCTGTTTCAATTCACTAGCATCTATCAGAGTTACAATTCTTGCTGCATTTTTGTTCAGTTTTGATTGTTAGAGCAGCAAAGGTAATCTAGGTAATCTCTTTCACCTTCATGTTTTCAATAAATGGATAGCTTAATTTTACTATTGCTTTAAAAACCCAGTAAATACAACTCCATCTTTTTCCTAAACACATGCACAGGCAGTGGCACCCGTTAATACTTTGCTGCATTAGTGAATTATCTCAAGTATAATCCATTTCAGCAGCAGCATGTTTGATCTACATATTCATGGCTGTGTTTGCATGCCTGCTGCAGGGAGAAACCTCACTGAACACCTGCAGCAGTGACCCTACCATTGGCATCAGTGTTTTGTTTGTTAAACACTTCACCATTAGGCTATTATTTTAAAGGCCAGCATTGTTTCTAGGTTAATTACTGTACCTGTGAGGCTTCATTCTTGCTTCACAAAGGTGTTTCCAAGAGGAGTTAAGACTTGTTTGTTACTCTCATTTTACAGGTGTCTTGGAAGGTTGGACTGTTTGATGTACAATAGGCTCAGTAGCTGCCAACTGGACAGAGCCATGTTTCATAGAACAGGTAGAGGACAGAGGGAGGGAAGGGAGCCAGAAGTTATCCTGTGCAGGTTTTCTCTTCATCACAGTGGCTCACAGTGTTTTCCACATCAAAAAAGCAGAGGTCTGATCTGGGTGACACCTTTTACCTGGTCAGCAGTAATGGAATGGGAGAATCATTGTGGTCCAGGCAGGGAACTCTTGTTCTGCAGTGTATGTATGTGTAAGTGCTGTCTCCTTATCCAGACAATACTTTTCCCTAGTTTCTGCTCATTTAATTTACTCTTTGTTGTGGTTAGGTGCTTTGTACATTAAGGGGTTTGGTTTGTTTGTGCATATATTTTACTGCTTTAAGAGCTGAAATTGGCTGGGTTTGGGTACTGAGAGGGAAACCTGGCTGCTTGGGCTGGATCTTTCCAGTTCTGGCAGCGATGTGTTTTCGATAAAGGCACTTCCTGAAAGTCATGTCATTTGTCATCTGGATCCATCTGCATTGCAGGTACTGTATCTCCAGGTCACAGCAGGGTTTTTTTTTCCTTCTCAATTTGCTCCTGTTCAGGTACTTCTCGTCAAACNAAAATAATCCTCTGTCTTCAGGAGTTGGTAATTAAAAATCCCAGCCTGGAGGGATTTATACATATGCATCTTTTTATGCATGTGAAGTTAGTGGCAACATTCTCATGAGATTGAATTCATGGTTTTGGGGATTCAGGGCCCAGGAATGAGGATCAGGCTGTATGGAATATCTCATCTGCATAGAGTGCTGTTAGAAGTAGTGACTTAGTTTTCATTGTAGGGAACAAAATAGAGGCCCAATGGTGTTTGCTACTTTTGACAGCCATCAACATCTTGCCAGTCTTGAAATCCCTATCCATGTACTTAGGCACCAGGATCTGACAAACTCATTTTCTTCTGAAAATACTGTCCAGAATTGTCAATATTTGCTACTAGTGTAGATGGTAATACAGAGAAAGAACTCAAACCAAAATGAAAAACTTGCATTCCTCAGTTCCAGCAAAAGAGTACTAGGTTGGATTATAAAGATAGTATGTGTGGGGGGGAAAAGTGACAAAATATTTTGTTTCATGGTTAGTATTTATCATGAAATGACATGTCTTCCCTTAGAAACTGTATTCCATAGAAACTGTAAAGCCACCTGTAAAAAGGAAAAGGGAGCTTAGCTGTTTCAATTCACTAGCATCTATCAGAGTTACAATTCTTGCTGCATTTTTGTTCAGTTTTGATTGTTAGAGCAGCAAAGGTAATCTAGGTAATCTCTTTCACCTTCATGTTTTCAATAAATGGATAGCTTAATTTTACTATTGCTTTAAAAACCCAGTAAATACAACTCCATCTTTTTCCTAAACACATGCACAGGCAGTGGCACCCGTTAATACTTTGCTGCATTAGTGAATTATCTCAAGTATAATCCATTTCAGCAGCAGCATGTTTGATCTACATATTCATGGCTGTGTTTGCATGCCTGCTGCAGGGAGAAACCTCACTGAACACCTGCAGCAGTGACCCTACCATTGGCATCAGTGTTTTGTTTGTTAAACACTTCACCATTAGGCTATTATTTTAAAGGCCAGCATTGTTTCTAGGTTAATTACTGTACCTGTGAGGCTTCATTCTTGCTTCACAAAGGTGTTTCCAAGAGGAGTTAAGACTTGTTTGTTACTCTCATTTTACAGGTGTCTTGGAAGGTTGGACTGTTTGATGTACAATAGGCTCAGTAGCTGCCAACTGGACAGAGCCATGTTTCATAGAACAGGTAGAGGACAGAGGGAGGGAAGGNATTCTTGCTTCACAAAGGTGTTTCCAAGAGGAGTTAAGACTTGTTTGTTACTCTCATTTTACAGGTGTCTTGGAAGGCTGGACTGTTTGATGTACAATAGGCTCAGTAGCTGCCAACTGGACAGAGCCATGTTTCATAGAACAGGTAGAGGACAGAGGGAGGGAAGGGAGCCAGAAGTTATCCTGTGCAGGTTTTCTCTTCATCACAGTGGCTCACAGTGTTTTCCACATCAAAAAAGCAGAGGTCTGATCTGGGTGACACCTTTTACCTGGTCAGCAGTAATGGAATGGGAGAATCATTGTGGTCCAGGCAGGGAACTCTTGTTCTGCAGTGTATGTATGTGTAAGTGCTGTCTCCTTATCCAGACAATACTTTTCCCTAGTTTCTGCTCATTTAATTTACTCTTTGTTGTGGTTAGGTGCTTTGTACATTAAGGGGTTTGGTTTGTTTGTGCATATATTTTACTGCTTTAAGAGCTGAAATTGGCTGGGTTTGGGTACTGAGAGGGAAACCTGGCTGCTTGGGCTGGATCTTTCCAGTTCTGGCAGCGATGTGTTTTCGATAAAGGCACTTCCTGAAAGTCATGTCATTTGTCATCTGGATCCATCTGCATTGCAGGTACTGTATCTCCAGGTCACAGCAGGGTTTTTTTTTCCTTCTCAATTTGCTCCTGTTCAGGTACTTCTCGTCAAACTACTTTAAATACAATTTTAGCATAGATCACCCAAAGGCTATTGTGTTTTACTGCTCCATCATTCATGTTTATTAAATTCACCTGTCTCTTTTGGGACATAGATTCCTTCTGTTTTGTTCAGACTTTGTGTGTGTTGAAGGAGGGCGAAAAATAACCCAGCTCTTGCAGTAGGTGATGTTTTCATTACCTGCATTTTACTGCCATATGCTATCTTGTTCAGTTCTGTGTAATTGCAGAGAATGAGTCTGTACAAATATTAGTTCAACTGATCTTTCCAGGGCAGTAGTGGCAGCCCTGTAGTTCAGTTATTTAAAACATGCAATGTGCTGTAGGGAATAGTTTTGCTTTTCATCTCACTAGATTTTTTCCTGGCTGCTTATCATCCTCACTGAAAGCTGTCAGCCCAGGCATTTTAGGTCCTAAACTGTAGTTTCTTTTTTTTCTGTGACTACAGTTTTGTTCTGATTTTACTCAAAGCTGGATCTCATTACTTCAAAACATATCTGAAATATCTGCAGAACTCCTGTTTTTCCCTTCAGCACTGAGAGTCTATTGGGCTATTTGCTCAGTGAATGGTCAGTGTTTGTTTTAATATATCCTGCAATACATCTGCATCTAACAATTATAATACAATGCATCTAACAATGTATTTTACCTGACTCTGATGGGTTTTTCAAAAACTTAGTCTAAGTAGAACATTTAGAAAATTTGATTTCTACAATAGCTGTTGGTTTCATATACCCCTAAGGTTGTAACAAATGGAGATCTATTTTGATGAACTGTTCTAATTAAAACAGACCAAAATGCTGTTATGGCATCATAAAATGGTTTGGGTCAGAAGGAACCTTAAAGCTCATCTCATTCCAGTTTCCCTGCCGTGGATAGGGACACTTTCCACTAGACCAGGTTGCTCAAAGCTCCATCCAGCTTTGAGCACTGCCAGGGATGGGGCATGTACAACTTCTCTGGGCAATATCTGCCAGTGCCCCAGCACCCAAACAGTAAAAATGTTTTTCCTAAAATCCAATCTGAATTGACTTTATCTCAGTTTGAAGCCATTCCTC
>WBNQ01033875.1:0-23898 GCA_013401375.1 Spizella passerina | reverse complement strand
GCTTCATTCTTGCTTCACAAAGGTGTTTCCAAGAGGAGTTAAGACTTGTTTGTTACTCTCATTTTACAGGTGTCTTGGAAGGTTGGACTGTTTGATGTACAATAGGCTCAGTAGCTGCCAACTGGACAGAGCCATGTTTCATAGAACAGGTAGAGGACAGAGGGAGGGAAGGGAGCCAGAAGTTATCCTGTGCAGGTTTTCTCTTCATCACAGTGGCTCACAGTGTTTTCCACATCAAAAAAGCAGAGGTCTGATCTGGGTGACACCTTTTACCTGGTCAGCAGTAATGGAATGGGAGAATCATTGTGGTCCAGGCAGGGAACTCTTGTTCTGCAGTGTATGTATGTGTAAGTGCTGTCTCCTTATCCAGACAATACTTTTCCCTAGTTTCTGCTCATTTAATTTACTCTTTGTTGTGGTTAGGTGCTTTGTACATTAAGGGGTTTGGTTTGTTTGTGCATATATTTTACTGCTTTAAGAGCTGAAATTGGCTGGGTTTGGGTACTGAGAGGGAAACCTGGCTGCTTGGGCTGGATCTTTCCAGTTCTGGCAGCGATGTGTTTTCGATAAAGGCACTTCCTGAAAGTCATGTCATTTGTCATCTGGATCCATCTGCATTGCAGGTACTGTATCTCCAGGTCACAGCAGGGTTTTTTTTTCCTTCTCAATTTGCTCCTGTTCAGGTACTTCTCGTCAAACTACTTTAAATACAATTTTAGCATAGATCACCCAAAGGCTATTGTGTTTTACTGCTCCATCATTCATGTTTATTAAATTCACCTGTCTCTTTTGGGACATAGATTCCTTCTGTTTTGTTCAGACTTTGTGTGTGTTGAAGGAGGGCGAGAAATAACCCAGCTCTTGCAGTAGAGGTGATGTTTTCATTACCTGCATTTTACTGCCATATGCTATCTTGTTCAGTTCTGTGTAATTGCAGAGAATGAGTCTGTACAAATATTAGTTCAACTGATCTTTCCAGGGCAGTAGTGGCAGCCCTGTAGTTCAGTTATTTAAAACATGCAATGTGCTGTAGGGAATAGTTTTGCTTTTCATCTCACTAGATTTTTTCCTGGCTGCTTATCATCCTCACTGAAAGCTGTCAGCCCAGGCATTTTAGGTCCTAAACTGTAGTTTCTTTTTTTTCTGTGACTACAGTTTTGTTCTGATTTTACTCAAAGCTGGATCTCATTACTTCAAAACATATCTGAAATATCTGCAGAACTCCTGTTTTTCCCTTCAGCACTGAGAGTCTATTGGGCTATTTGCTCAGTGAATGGTCAGTGTTTGTTTTAATATATCCTGCAATACATCTGCATCTAACAATTATAATACAATGCATCTAACAATGTATTTTACCTGACTCTGATGGGTTTTTCAAAAACTTAGTCTAAGTAGAACATTTAGAAAATTTGATTTCTACAATAGCTGTTGGTTTCATATACCCCTAAGGTTGTAACAAATGGAGATCTATTTTGATGAACTGTTCTAATTAAAACAGACCAAAATGCTGTTATGGCATCATAAAATGGTTTGGGTCAGAAGGAACCTTAAAGCTCATCTCATTCCAGTTTCCCTGCCGTGGATAGGGACACTTTCCACTAGACCAGGTTGCTCAAAGCTCCATCCAGCTTTGAGCACTGCCAGGGATGGGGCATGTACAACTTCTCTGGGCAATATCTGCCAGTGCCCCAGCACCCAAACAGTAAAAATGTTTTTCCTAAAATCCAATCTGAATTGACTTTATCTCAGTTTGAAGCCATTCCTCCTTGTCCTGTACTCTTTGCCCTTGTAAAATGTCCCTCTACATTGTTCTTGTAGCTCCCTTCAGGCACTGGAATGCCACAACAAGGTCTCCTCTGAACCTTCTCTTCTCCAGGCTGAACAACTCCAATTCTCTCAGCCTTTCCTTATAGGAGGGTGCTTCATCTCTCTGATCCTCTTTTTGGCCATCATCTGGACATGCTCCCACAGGTCCATATGCTTCTTGTGTTGTGGGTCCCAGACCTGGACACAGGTGGGGTCTCATGAGTGCTGAATAGAGTGGGAGAATCCCTTCTCTCACCCTGCTGGCGACACTGCTTTAGATGCAGCCCAGGACACGTTTGGCTTTCTGGGATGAGAGCTCACATGGCTGGGTCGTGTGGAGCTTCCCATCAACCATCACCCCCAAGTCCTTCCCTCAGGGCTGCTCAATCCCTTCTCTTCCCAGCCTGTGTTTGTGCCCTGACCCAGCTGCAGGACCTTGCACTTGGCCTTGTTTAACTTCATGAGGTTCACACAGCCCCACCTCTCCAGCCTGTCAGAGTCCCTCAGGATGGCGTCCCTTCCAGTGTGTCATCACACACACAGCTTGGTGGTGTTGGCAGATTTACTGAAGGCATCCTTGATCCCACTGTCCATGCCACTGCAGTTTAGAGACAAGGATGTTGTGCAAGACTGTGTCAAATGCTTTGCAAAAGTTCAGGTAGATGATGTCTGTGTCTCTTCCCTCATCCACCAGTGCTGTAGCCCTGTCACAGCAGGCCTCCAGATATTTCAGGCATGATCTGCCCTTACTGTTGCCATGTTTGCTGTCACCAACCATCTCCTCATTTTTCATGTGCCTGAGTTCAATAGGAACTTCCCTGGACTGCCACATCTCCTCAAATATGATGGGTGATGGTTTAGCTACTCCTTCTGACAGTTCCCTCAGGACCCATGGATGTATCTCATCAGGTGCCATGGACTCCTGCACCTCCAGCTGCCTGAGATGGTCTCAAACCTGGCTTTCTCCTATGGAGAGCAGTTCTTCATTCTCTTGGTCCCTGCATTTCCCTTCTGCACTCAGGCTCTGTGCCTGGAGCACTTGCTAGTGAAGTCTGAGTCAAAGAAGTCACTGAGTCTCATCTCTCACTCAGCCCTCTCCATGTCCCAGGTAACCAGGTCTCCCATTTCCTTCTGGAAAGATCATATGTTTTCCCTCATCTTCTTTTACTCAGCAGTGTACTTATAGAAGCTTGTGTTGCTGTCCTTGACATCTCTGGCCAGATTTAATTCTATCAGGGCTTTAGCTTTCCCAACCTGATCTCTGGCAATTGTGTGGCCATGCTGAGGATTTGGCTGGAGTTAATCTTAACAATTATCTACATGGAATTAAGGAAAAAAATATGAATGTGTTCCTGTTGTTACATTTGCTCTGAGTTAATCTGCAGAACTGTTGCCAGACATAATGAGTGTCATAAATCTTAATGTACAAAAGACATTTAGATAAACCTTACTGGAGCAAATAGTACCAACAACCTTTCAGGAAGGTCTCATTAATTTGCTGATTTTTAAACTAGTTTGCCATCCAGGATTTGAGAAGAAGATAATGCGTTTGGTTCTGTAATTATTTGTGTAACTGCAAATGCAGTCTGCTATCAACCATCTGCCCTGCAGGCATTACTTTCAGTGCCATTTGGATCATCAGCACAGTGTATGATCCTCTGCATCTTCTGTTGTGTGGCTGGCTTGGTGCTGATACTTCTCTTACAAATATCTGTTTCATGTTTCTACCTTTTTTCCTTATCCTTTTGCTTTATAATTTTCAGTCTTTTTAAGGGTCTTATGCACAGACTGGAGGGGTGATGCTGTACTCCTGGACTGGCATGCTTTTATTTATTATGTGAGAGTCATAGTGAAATACTTTATTCCTCTGAAGCTTTGCCTAAAGAAATGCAATTTCCATTACTGCAGGAGTTCCTGGTGTCTGTACTTTCCTGGTCAGTTCAGTGGTGACTGAGAGGTGGCCTGTAAGGGTAGGTGCTTGCCCTCTCTGCTCTCTGAACGTGGCATAGGAGGAATCCAAGTGCTGTGTTGTTGCTGATCTTTGCAGTAGAAGGACAAGATAATACTCAATGTCCTTGGGTTGCTCCTCAATATCCAGACTTTTGCTGGCTTAGGTGACCCAACAAAGCAGTCACTCATTTTACTGTAAAGAGAGGGCTGCAGGTTTTACTGTAAATCAGATGTCTGAGCAGCTGCTTTAGGGTCAGAAAGCCTTGATGATTCCTAGCATGGGGAGAGCCCTTTCAGATTGCTTTATCTCGTTTATAAGTCTTTGATTAGCCTATGTGCCTGATACAATAATGTTCTCCCAAGTGGCTTCTGGTGTGCTCAGTTTGTGGGGCAGCAGACCTTGTTTTATGTGGGGACTTGCAGGTGTGGGGATTTGCAGGTGTTGGCATTTCTGCTGACTTCACTGCTTAGGAGTTGGTTGAATTTCCCTTATTTGAAGACCCTGAATGTGTGCCATTCCCCCCAGAGCATGACTTCAGCCTGCAGGTCCCTAACCCCATTAATGGCTTTTACAGCAGCATTTCATCAGTACTGCAGGAAAGCTCATTCTTCAAGACTTAACAGTAACATTATTGAGAGCAGTTGGGCTTTATGGAACTGCAGAGACTTTACAGAGATTAAGAGAAGTGTAATTGGGTGAATATGACAGATGGTATCCAGTCAGCCAAGTGCCATCTCTTTACAGGAATTTTATTTCCTGTGTTTTTGGAGACTGTAATATTCAAATGGCACATTACACCCATTCTTGTTCTTTTGAGTCTGTTGTGCTCTTAAGGATCCCATAACCTGTTTGTCTTGACACAGCAACATAGCAGCTTTCTTCACAGCAGGAGTGCATGGAAAAGATCTGAGTGATCTTGAAGATTAGTCTGGTATAGTGTATTTTTTTTCTTTCTGTCTGGTTTGATCATCCATTGTTTTTTGAATTGAATTTCACAATATGGCAGAAAAAACTCAAGAGGAAAATGCCCCCTCTAATTTTCCATTTGCTTCTGGTTCAGTGTTTTAAATGGGAGGAACAATTTCTTATCCAATTCTTCATCTTTTATAATGTGAACTGTTTGTTTCAGGAATTTTCTCTGCCTATGTATATTCATTTTGCTTGTGCAAAGGTCCCTGATTTCACACAGAGTTTTTGGGTGCAGCTGTTCATAATAGATTATAAAGCAACAAAAAGAGGAAATACAAGGATGACACTTCTCAAACGGTGTGTTAAAGTTTAGTGGTAGTATGAGTCTGCTTGTTTGACCAGCTGCATGTTTTGGTGCTGGACTGTAAAGATGTGCTAGGTGAGATTTTGGACCTTTGTCCTGGTAAAAAAAGTTATTTTCATGAAAAATGTTTCTTAATGAAGCAGTGTCAGAAAGGAACAAAAGCATTGCTTTGTTCATCAGGCAGAAACAATAGAACTGCTTTACTGTGGCAGACTTTTTCTTTAAAAAAACCCCCTTAAATAAAATCAATGACTACATGCATCTTGGACATTCTAATTAGAAACATTTCTTCTTAATTGTTTTTTTCTTGCAATGGCTTTTTGAAATACAAGCAGTTTGCATTTTCAAAGAGCAAAGGCGAAGTACTTGCTGTGAAAATAGTTATTTGAATTAAGTCTTCTCACATTTTACTTTAACTGAAATAGCCCCATGTGGAATTACAGTAAAAATTTAGCAAGATGTTGATTTACAGAATCTTCTGCCTTCATCTCAGCAGTAAAGTGTGGAGCTTTCTGTAATCATGAAGTTCCATCCTTAAAACCTGATTGGTCTTGGGTTTCTCACTAAATATTTTTTAAGGAACAGAGATTATTAAAAGCTTAGAATACTAAAATTCTTTCACATGTTTTCATCTTTGTTATGACATGCAGTACTTTAGTAAGCCTGGCTTACTATAAATTGAATTCAATGTTGAAACTGTTTCCGCAAAATAGATTTTGTGTCTTAAAAGGGTGGTATGAAAAAATAATACTTTGACTAAAATGTGATTTACTTTTAATGTTTTTCGCTTTAAAAAACAGGAGTTGAGATGTTTGACTCAAGTGCCTTTATTGAAATTTTAAAATAATGCTATCTAAAATAATACTTAAATCTCTGTGGGCCTTGGTCCAGGCAACTGATAGGAATCTTTACAGTAGGTAGCTACAGGCTTGACTTCTTAAACCCAGCACAAGTAACTTCTAAATGGGTGGATTGTTCAGGTTCTGTATGGAAGGATGTTTTTTTCCTGTATCTGCTAGGAAATATATCCAAGCTCTGAATTGTCAGCTGAATTTGGACTAGACTATTACTGCAGAGTTGAAAGGCTGTTTACAATATTATGTATAGTGTAAATTGCTTTTTGTTTTAAGTGGGTCAGAGCCATAGCCAAGATGCCAGGCAGATGCATGATCCTTGATCTAATAGGAGTAAAAATTAATCTTACTGGATCTTCAGGATACTTCAGTGTGCTGAGCAGATTGCTAATATGTATGCATGCTCTTCAATAATTCAATTTTCATGAATTATAAAGTTATATTTCTCTGTTAAATCTGACTGAGTTTCACGGTGCTCCTGGGATTTGCTAGCATCACATCAAACATGTAGGCAGAATTGTTCTAACAGCCTCTCTCCCTCTCTCTCTGAGATTATTTCCTGCCATCTTTCAGTCACAATTTTTCTGCTGTACTGGGCCTTTAGTTTTTGACCATCCCAGTTATTTGGACCAGAGTGCAACAAAAAGACTGGGCAGGACAGGCTGGGTCCTCACCATGTGTACAACCCTTCCAGAGGGATGAACAATTGATTCCTGCTCTTTTGAGGAAGGGCAAAGGCTGTGCTTCTGCTCACACACTTTTGTGTTTTCTAAAGAAATAAAAGGCAGAAATCCAGAGCTGGATTTCAGCTCTTGGACCCTAGAGCATCCGAGAGAATGCCAGGTGCTATGATGAGATGATCTGCTAAATCTTTCTGTAAGGACTCACTGAAGTGTGAGAAAAAGGGTCAGTGGCACTTACACACTTCATCTCAGAGTCCTCTGCAGATGTTTTTCAAGGGAGCCAGAGCAAGGGCCTGATGGAATTGCTATGGAAACAGAGCGTATATTATTTATTTATTTACTTATTTATGCATTCATGTATTTAAACCCTGACTTCCCTTAATGGCATATCTTGGAAGTCACCCAGTTTCAGGAGACTTTGTTCACTGGAAATTGGGGAATGTGAAATGTTGGCTGCTGGTCAGCAACTCCAAGGTCCAACAGTTCTGCAGAGAACTCTGACAAAGTACAGTCTGAAAGTGGAGTGCTCTGTTGTTGTAGCAGAATATATAGGCTAAACTGAGCCCCTTTTGTATTTGGAATTGCATAAGTGTTATTAGATATGAAGAAAGGACAGAACTGCAGCTTTCCAGTGATACTGGAACTGAGCAACTGTTAAAATAGATAGAGTTGGTGATAATAATGCCTTTTTTAACATTATCCTGTGAAGGATTCAGAAGAGTGCTGCGGGCAAGGCATTCTCATACCAGTCCAGCATCCTTGGTGTCAGTGAAGAAAGCTGGAATTCAGTTTTGTTTGTTGAATGTTAAATGCAAGGCTTGTCATTTATGCATGCCTAAAAAAGGTTGTGGAAAACTACTCAGTACTTTATTAAATATGAAGTGGGTAAGGACAGAGCTGGAAGCTCCAGATGACATTGTCATGTGGTTTCAAGGTATGCTGCTCTCAGTCTCAGCTTTGGTTGCATATATTCAGAAGCTTTAAAAAAAAAGTCTTGCAGTAAGAAGGACAACGTGGAAAGGTGTTTTAGCATTGCAACATCCATAGTTTTTGGATTGAGTTTTATATTTTTTTGGCAGTCCTCTGGTGTATCTGATAGCTGCTTTGCATTCCTGGAATGCTAAATGCAAATCTGTTTGGTGTTATTTAAACTGCCATGTTTACCATGCTACAGCTGGGCATTAAGAGACATACAGGAGCTGTGCCTGAACCTGAATTTGCCTTGTTGTGGCTTCCCATGCAGGCACAGGACATTTTCCTGCCCCTATATTCCCTGCAGTGTGTCATGCCAGGACATGGATGCTGGGATGGTGTATGTATTGCTGCCTCTGCAGTTCTTGGGGTCTCTGTTAGCATCATTGCATGGTTTTGGCTTTTTTTCAGGCATTGTCTGAAATGAGGAGGATTTGTTCAGGCCATTGAGCCTGAAACTTTACACTTAGGCATCTTTTACTCAAGCGTTTGGCCAAAAATCTCCATTAGGGTAGTTCTACTTTCTGGCAGTGCAGCTAATACTGCTGCAGCCATAGTGAAACACTCTTCTGCAAACCTGATATTGTATACCATGGAGGAATGTGTGTCTTCCTTTTATAACTTCTGTAATTTATAAAATGAAGTATGCTTGGTGTAAAGCAGAACATTTTTATGACTGTGAGGGGTTTTTTCTTTAATCTTTATGGGCAATGCATTACTTCTACAAGAGATGGTAATTTCATACCCGAGGTACTTGAACAGCGCAGTTTCAATCTGTGGAACATCAGCCTTTTGTAGCATATAACCTAATAAAAATTGTAAAAACCTGATTTCACCAGAAATGCTTAATTATAGGTCTTTGATAATACTGGCATTGGAAAGGAGGCTTTCTGCATGCCTTTTTTAGCTGTTCTAACTCCACTACAGTGTTACTGTCTCCTAAAGGCTGTGAATTAATACATGAGATTCACATTTTTATGCAATTTCCATTGCAATACTGTTGGTTTGTATGTAGGTCAGAATCCAGGTTTGTTTGTCCTGGATCTTTTTTTATTGCTCTTTTTGATTGTTAAGAGTGATAAAAGAGAAGGGGCTAACATATTATAAAAGTGTATTGTAGGAGAAAATTAATTTTCCTTGTAAGAGGCTATTGTTTTTGTTCTATAACACTGTTTTCCCTGTAGATGACCTATTACTGTTTAAAAGATTCAATTATCTATTTTCAATGTTTAACTATAGTGTCCTTACAATAGAGACCTTTGTTCTCCAGAAAAATAAAGCCTAGTCAGTAGTTTGCTAAAGTACTTTGCAATAGCTTTTTGATTTCAATGCTAGTCTTTAATATCTAATTAATGTAAATGATAGAATGCATTCAATGCTCCCAACAAGGAACAATTAGCAGAGAGAAATATGGCACTGAGCAATGCTGTTCATCTTGCCTACCTCTAAATGTTGAAGTGTGTGGCACTAAGTGTGACTTCTCAGGAATAAATATCCAGGAATACATTATGGTTTTCAGTGTGCAAAAGATTAGGTGGTTAATTTTTCTACCATAATTTTAAATGCTGCTGAGTTGCTAAGCAGTTCACTTACACTCCTCCCTTTTTCTAGGCTTTATATGCAGTTTTTCAATTTCAGTGCCCTATGCATTGATGTTTTGCATTAGAAGAGAGTGGAAAAGAAACCAAGCTGTAGACAGTGGATTTTGCATTTCTTTGTGAGCTGCCTGACTATATATTTTTGTTGAAGTTTGTGTGAGCCAGAGTTTTGGAATTTTTTGTGGACTGTATTTAAATCCTCTGAAGTCAAGTTTTTTCGGTTAGGGCAGGCACACTTTTTTTCTATGGATAAGTCCTGTGAGAGTTTCCTCCACTGTGTGCTGTTAGGTGTTGTTTTGAGTGATAAATTTGTTCCAATTATGTACTCTTTGTCTTTGCAGTGTTCTGGATGATGAGGGGAGCAGCCTGCGTCAGCAGAAACTTGACAGACAGGTAAGATTTTGGAGAAGGACCTTGCTCCCTAAAGTCTGAATCCTGGAGTAATGAAAACACTGATAATTGATAGAAAATTGCATTCTCTGATTGGGGGATGCAGAAGAGAGATCTGTGGAGGCTGAAGTTAACTCACAAGTCTAACTTCCATTAAAATTTGTCTTCTGACTGTGGTTTGAGTGATTTCCACTGCCTTGGACTTGTTTTAAGGTGTTGTACAATGCAGTTGTTACCCCACTGATGGAGCAGTCACACCAGCCAACAGAGGTTAACCACAAAGTTTTTATTCAGTGGATTTAACTCTTGTGGCTGTAACCTAGTGGCACTGTGTGCTATGTTGCCTATTTTCTGACTGCATTCCTACATGCCTTGTGCAAGGGAGTCAGAACATGAAATCTGAGGGAATTGTGTCATCTCATTTTAATGGGAGTTGAGGTTTCTGATTTTACTTTGATTTCTGTGGTCCCCTTCTCAAAAAATGTTGTCATTTTTATAGTTAAACCTTGTGAGTAATTTTATCCTTTTCTATAGCCACTATTTCATCAGCTTGCATGTCTAACAGCATCTCATTTTCAAATTCAAGTACTATTTATGCCATAATCCTGTGCTTAATTCTGATTATGGTGGAGTCATGTTGAGGTGTTAACACAACTTAGGGAGCTGAAAGAGTTCACTCTCCATTTTTATTCCTCAGTTTTATTGTGCCCCCTTCCTAGAAGCTAAAATATCACTGTACAGAAGCAAGGAAAAGGTAAGGTAATAGATAAATAAAATTAACAGTTCAGTTCTCTGAGGTTGTGGAAGAGGGCTCAAATAAGGTCCCAATGGTGCCACTGGATGCCAAAGGTTTTGGTTTTCATCAGGTCTAGCTGAGAAATTTAAGTGTTTAATTAAAGTTCATCTATTATAGCTGTTAAATTAGGCTTGTGTCCAGTATTATCACTCGATTCTAGTTTGCAATTACCTGCTTTTAATTTACAGAAACTGAAATTGGCATCTCTGCCTCGTGCACTTGCTTACCCTCCCATTGCTTCACAGCCAGTATTCTCACACTGTTGTTTTCCCAAGGGTCATTTCCAAGCAAGCTCTGACAGCTGGTGGGCTGCTCAGGAAGATGTATTTTAATTATTTGCTGTTTTCAGCAGAAGGTGTTTCAGCAGTGGGCTGGTTGTGGTGGTTTTTTGGAAAGGTTTCCTGTAACCCGACGTCCCAATCTCCCGCCTGCCAAATGCCGCCGCTGTAGAGCTGGGGAAGTGGTAAAGCTGACCATTGTTTTCCAGGGTAGGATGCTGCTGTTTGGAGGGCAGTAACAGATGCTTTTCTCTGTCTTTTCTCCAGAGAGCACTGCTGGAACAGAAGCAGAAAAAGAAGCGCCAGGAGCCACTGATGGTTCAGTCCAACGTGGACAGCCGGGCAAGGACGCGCAGGACGAAACATTCGGAGGAGCAGGCCCCGCTGGTTGAATCCTATCTCAACAGCAACAGCAGCACCATATATCATGGTACAGAATGCCACCTCCCGCAGCTGTATTTGCTCAGAGTCCTGGTGTGGCGCTCATTTTATGCTCAGGAGAACAAAAGCTCTTGTTTTGCATGTTTTAGTATAACATTGAGATCCTTCACTTGGGATAAAACCATCAGAATTTGCAATTGTAGCCTAACAGGAGGGAGCAAGGTACCTAGCTGCCATTTCAGTGCTGAGCTGGGAAAGGGACAGCTTGTCCCTTCTGCCATGGCTATTTAAGTGTCTTCAGCCTTGGTTCCTACTAAGTAGAGCTGATGAGCTCCACTCTGAATGTTTCTCTGCATGTAATTTTGCTTAAGCCTTACAGAGGTAATGATAAATTTGAAACCTATTAACTAAGTTCAGCTGGGACTGAACATAGTAATTTTAAAGATTCTGTGTTTCTCCAAAATCCATTAAAACAGGTAGAGAAGAACATTTCAAACTTGTACGATGTCTCCACTTTCTCATTAAAGATTACAGGATCCAGTAGGAATAGAGTCACTTAAGGCATCACACCCACAGGGGAAAAAAATTATAATGACATTTCTTTTCAAAGACCTTAATAGTCAGAAATAAATCCTAAGGAAACCAGGCATTATTTAGTTCTGTCCTCACATTGCCCATGCTTTTTGGCCCTCTAAAATGGTATGTGTGTACTTTTCCTCAGGATTTCCTAAGGGGCAGCTTGGGTAATCCTTGTCAAAAATTTGACTCTTGTAGATATCATTCCAGGTTGGTAACACCTCCAAGATCTATAGAGAGCAGTAATTTTCCAGTTTTCTTGTTTTGCAGATTATTAAGTTAAATGTAATTCATAAGGGGCTCATAAGCTTCAATAGTAAAAGGCTTCCTTCCCTGACTGTTGATGAGTTTGTGGGACAGGAGCTGAATCAGTATCTACTGATATTGATTGGAAATGCAGCTGGCAGCTTTCTGGCTGGGAATGGTTTTAGGTGGCAGAGTACTTAGGTTTTGGGGTTTACGCATTAAATCTTAATATGCTTTTGTGAATCTAACTCTGTTAAAAGAACCAAAACCAACCAGTATTCTACTCTTATACAAACAAAAATTTAACCCAGCATTCAGTTCAAATTTCTGTCAGTTTTACTCATGTGTGCTGGACTTTTTGTCTCCCTGTTGTTTTGTTTTCACTTGGTGGTCATGTTTTTCCATAAGAACAAGGTGGGTATTTAGTATACAATAATAAATTCTGCTCTGAGAAGTGCAGGTTTCAGAGTCTTTCCTCCTGGTTAGCAATTGGTGGAAATTTTTAGCTGATTACAGCTACAGAATTTACTGTTAGAATCTGGAAATTACATTGTTTAAATGTTGAGATTTTGGTAATAATGGGCCTTTTAAATCTTGTTTCTATAAGCAGATAGGATACCATAAGTGGTTTCAGATGGAGACTTATTTTTTTCAACTTAGTATTATTTTAATTTTTTCTATTAAATATTAAAAAATTAGTAATATTTCTCTTTACTGCCTGTTTCTCAGGGTCTGGGATGTAATTTTCAAAGATTAAACTGAACTGCTTTCCAGTCTAAACCAAAATATTTGATTTAGCACAAACATTTACTGTGTTTATTTTTTAATCAGACAAAATTGAAATTTTCTCTTTTTCCTCTTACACTCAAGAGTTTATCAAAGGTACAGAGCTATTCTGAGAAATAAAATAGCAGAGAGATAGTGCTGTTTACTAAACCCCTTATATTGCCAGTTGATCAAGGTTTTAATTTTCACAAATCTGAGAAAAAGACATTATCATCCCATAATTGGTAACAAATTTCATATATATGCTAACTGAACTAAATTGTTCACCAATTTGCGCCAGAGTGGATTTTCTCCGTATAAGTGAGATTAACTGTGCTCTTAAGGTAAAAGTGACCCTTCCTGTCATATTATACCACACCATTCACTGGAATACTTAGGATTTATTCTCCCTAAATCAGTTTGTTCTAAAATTGTCTCTCAAACCCTTTAATGTTTCACAAGGTTTCAGAGAAGCAAAGAAATATAATGTTTCTCATATTCAACATGACATTTGTTAATCCCTTGGGACAGCTCTGCTTGCAATCAACCATGCAGTTTGCCAGAGCCAGTTTAGAAGAATTTAATTACCTACCAGAGTGTTTTATTGCATTGTAAAATCCTTTGTTAGGCACGTTGCTTTTGAAAATATTACAAGAACACTCAAAGTGTCCTTTTTTGGTGTGGCCTTCTCTGGGAATGTGCTTAATGTCTTCAGTTCCCCAGTTTGCAGGGAACATTTTGGGGTTTGATGACCATTTTTAACTGTGGCATTGAGCTTCAGGGCTGGCAGGTTTTTTTTCCCCTTCAATGAAAATATTTGTATGTGGCAGTGTCGGATGCATGAGACAGCTGGGCTGTTTCTAAAGAACTATTCTGCTCTTTTCCGTTCATTTGTGGCTGTTATGGGCATGCTGATTCCAAATTGAGAATGGCTCTTTGATGGGACTTGAGCTCTACTGAATGAACTACACTGCTTGGATGAGCATGTTTGTGAAATCAATTCCTGTGCTAGCAAATGCTACAGAAAGAACACTTCTTTCCACCTATCATCCTGCTCTACTCTCTCTTTTAGCTTGCACTGGTTCTGTGTAGCACAAAAGTACTTGTTGATTTCAACAAATAATTGGGTGCCTGTGTGGAGATATCTCTATGGTACTTTGAGCAAAGTAGGTCAGAGATAGCATCTCAGCAATTCTCAGATGCTGGGAAATTTTCCTTCATACACTGCCCTGCTTATTCTGATGCCATTATCTGTGCTGGGAAATTCTTCTTCATACACTGCCACTGCTTATTCTGATGCCATTAACTGTGCTGGGAAATTCTCCTTCATGCCCTGCCATTGCTTATTCTGATGCCATTATCTGTGCTGCAATGGTTCCCTCATGGGCAACTCTACTCTGCAGTAAAAACTCATTTAATTCCAGAATAATTATCAGAGATTGGAGTAGAAAGTCAGTAATTCTTGTTCTGGAATAGAGCATCAGCCTGGTGAGCTACTTGTGGGTAGATGAGTAGAACACTATTTTGCTAGTTAAGCTAATTGTGTATTGCCAGAAACACCATATTTTTTTTTTTCTTAGATGACTTAAAGGCAGAGAAATGACACATTGATAGGATAAAATAATATTTATCTTCCCTGTCAAGGGTTGCTAGCAATTCCTCTGGGTACCATGAGACTTTTAAGGAGATGTGTGCTCTTCCAGTGAGGAGGTGGCTTTGCAGAATCCACCATGCACGAGTCCCCACACAATACATTTCTTCTCATCTGTCCCATGTTTCACCTACAGATAAAGGTCTTCAGCTACTGTACCTTGTGAATGACTTGCATGTAGTGTATCTTTTTTAAACCCTTTTGTTGTTGGCATAATGCCTAGTTAACTAATAACAACAAAAGTTACCTGCAGGAACTGAGATGAATTAGGCTGAAAAGACCAACATGAGATAAAATCTCCCTGGCACTCAGGTCTACAAGGGGTTAGTTTGAGCTGGAATCCCAGCCAGTGCTAACAGAGTCATTAGCACCTGCAGATCAGCTAGGTAGAGTTAGGCCTCACATTTATCTGCCTGCCATTCAAGGAATAGGTATCCTTCCACTGACTTCCATGATGTTGTTCCATGGCTCTATTTACAATAAACCTTCTCTCTCTCAGTACCAAATGCTGCTCAATTGCTATTTCATCATCATAAACAGCCATGTAAGAACCAATAACAACTTTTTTTTTATTGCTATTAAATTTAAATTCTAAATAAAAGACAACAAAGGCATTCATTTACCAGAAGAAATTTAATCCTTCTTTGTAGGAGAGATCACTTACATTGTCTTCTCATGTGTTCTGGTTTATTTTCAATTCAGTGTCCTTCATAAGGACATATTGGTACATGTTTGTTTAAAGTTTTTTTAAAATTTTACTTGCTGTTCTGAAATATGTCACAGTTACATCTGCTTGCTTGTTTTCATGTATTTCAACTCAATTTTGTGAAGTTTGTTGAAAACCTGAACAAGCATTTTAGCCTGATTTGACATTGCAAAATTCTGCTACAAATACAGTTCTTTTCAATCTGGATTGCAAATACTGAGCATTCCTGGAGCCAAATAGCATGCAGAGATACACTAATTACTGCAACAATTTAATTACATTATTTAATTACATTTAATGCAAATGCTGAAAGCCCATTTTTAGAGAGATTTTACTTCTGTGAAAGTGGTGAATTTCCACTGGGGAGTGATTTTTCTTTTCACAGCACCGAGGAAGGCAGAGATTTGAATGAGTGCCAGATATGCTTTCATTAATATTGCCATACTTTGTTGCAGCTGTGGTGTTTTTATATAAGACTTGAAATTAAAAATGTTTTCAATTAGATACTCTCAGAATAATTTCCATTGCAACTTCCAATTTAGCGATTTAGATTAACCATGTGTGAAAAGGCAGAATGACTTTTTTCCTTTTCTCCTCTGGCATTTGGCAGCACATCTAGGTGTAATGGCTGTGTGGTGTGTTAAACAGACCTCTGATGACAATTCATAGCTTTGGATTGTTAAATTTGACATGTCATTCTGCTATTTACCATGAATGATGAGAGAGAGTTTTTTGATGAGCATCCTTAGCTGTCAGCTTTAAAAGATGACATCAGTTAAGTATTATTTAAAAAAATCATATATTTGCCTGTTCATCAGAAGAGTGTCTCTCCATCCCCATTTTCCACTGACCTTGGAATGAACAGGTATTAGTTTATTTTTTGAAGATAGCAAGGAATGTTCTTTGCAAAGGGCTGTTAATATTGAGAGATCAGGCAGCACTCCAAACATCATGTGGGCAAAATACTTAACTTCCAATAAGCAGATATTCTGAAATCTTTATTTCAGCTGCAGTCTCTTCACCTTAATCTTTAAAGCATCTGTTTGATTTGTCAGCAGTCCTTACTGCACCAGTGCACTTCCAAAATAAACAAACTAACCCAGCAGCAAGGAGCAGAGGGCAGTGGGTAGCAAGTGTTCCACAGGTCTTTTTGTGGTTTTTGGTATTGAACTATTTGAGAGGAAAGTTTAGAGGAAATAGCCTGAGAAACTCCCTTCTCTTTCCTTTAATGTCCCGCTTGTAGTGTATTTACTTTCAGTTACTACTGGATATTTAGCTGTTTTCTGTCCTGGGCAGTATCTCAGGAGCCAGGAGGGAGGGTGCCGCCAGCAGCATTCTCTGCAGCCCCAGACACGGAGAGGGATTGGCCAGGGCCCTGCAGGGCACCAGTCAGGGTGGGAAAGAGATGCTGCAGTGCACACATCTCCGTGGGGCTGGTGAGCTGCCTGCAGTGCCAGGATGCTCCCAGGAGTCAGGCTGGGAAGCAGCACCTCCAGCACAGCCCTGGGCTCAGCAGGAGCAAAGCCCATGGGCAGGGTGTGGGTGGAACCCCCCAGGGAGGCTGGTCAGGGCAATTAAAGCCTTGTCTGTGCCCTCCAGGCTCCAGTATCACAAAGTAATTATGTAATTTATCACCGTCTTTCATCTTCCTGGCATGGGTTTTCCATAGATCATTTTAGCTTTCCTCATTAGTTGTCTGCTCTCCCAAAGTCTAGTTCATTGCTATCAACTCTCCACTTCACATGCTGCCTTTGCCTTCCCCCTCCCCAGGATTAGGCAGCAGGTATGTGGGGGTTTAGAAGAATTTTTTATTTAATTCCTTCCTTTGTTCTCTCTGAAGAACTCATAGACCAATGAGCTTTTAATAATGTCCTTAAGCAGCACCAAGTTCCCAAGTACATTGATTCCTTTTATTGGAGCACTAAAAAACCCATCCCATTTAACTTCTGAGCATCTTCAGCTTTGCAGCATCAGCCTGGTCATCACATCACTGTTAGAGGCATAAACTGCAAGGAGCTTTAGGGAATTTACTGTCGATGAGGTTTTGGGAATCTGGAATCTGACTGTAAGTTACTAGCTGAAGGAGTAATGCTTTTGATTGTAAGCATTTTGAGGCAGGAATCAAATCTTTGCATGTGATTAACCAGTAACTAACACACCAAAGTCGTTGTCCTTATTCAGATCCTTGTATTTATCTATTTATAATAGAAAACTAATAGAAATATTTAATTGCACTGTAAATGGGTTTGCCCATCTTCAGAATATTTCTGATAGACTCCAGTATCTTTTAAATTATTGTAGAAATTCTTGACCAGTGCAGCATCTAGGTTGATTAAATAAACTAAGTATGAACAACAGCCCAAATAAGCAGCTAGAATGACCAAGGCTAGAACTTCACAAAGAAAAGCAACAAGCCATTCTTACCGTGAAACACAAGAGCTTCTTGGGCAACAGTAAGAAAAAGACATCCAATTCCCACTGAGATGTTAAGGTACACTCTGACTGAACTGTAGTTCATCTTTCTTTGCATGGTACTTGTTCTGGGTTTCACTTTTATTGTTGAGAGGATGTTGGTAAATGGAATGAGTATTTGCCTTATACTTGCTTCACATACCTCATTGTCTGGTTCAGCCTCTTTCTACTTAAAGTGTTTTCCAGACAGACTGCACAATTTTAGAATTGTTTTTTCTTTTTGTGATTTTTCATTTACTTCATTCTTTGCATAATGTACTGTTCAAAAGCACCCTATTTTTTAGCACATGGCATTTTTATGTGATAGAGATTGGTAAGTTATGATTCATAGATTTTTTTTTCCTTCTCTAAGATCATAAGAGTGTACAAGCACTCACATCAAGAAATATGGTCATACAAATGGCAAAAATAAATCTGCATTTTCATTCATGCTGCTTTGAAACTTATTTCCTGTGTGAACTTCTCATCATGAAGGCCAGTTGGAAAGACATGTTTTACATTTTCATCCACTCATATAAATAAATATATGTGGCTAATTTACAGAGTTGGAAAAGAACTTGTGTTGTCTGTATCACAGTTTACTCACATGCTTACAAACTGCATCCTTTTGTCTGGCTGTGCATTGTAGCTTTATCCCTGTAACCTGGAGTGTTGTCCATCACAGAACTGGTTCATGGGAAGGTTTCTTTTTTCCCTTTTTCTGAATTAGGGCATTGGAGGTGCAAGGCAAAGCTGGGACACTGCTCTTGTCTGCCTTGACAAAGCCCTTCCATACTCACCTGTATTATGTTAACAGACTGTTTGCTGTTTGTTCCTCTTTTCATCTCAGATCCTGAATTAATATTGCAATCTGTGCTCCCTTCTGTCTCCTGAAAAATACTTTTTTAATACTCTGTTGAGGTTAGTAGTCAGTACTTGATTTAATGAACATGGATGAATAATACTGAAATTAAAGTCACATAGTTGTTTTATTTTTAACTTGGCATTTATCTCAAAGCCATTTCTTTTACAATTTACTAAATTCAAACTAGAGTTAAATACTAGGTCTGAGAGTCCAGTGGATTTTTCTGTTTGAAATGCTGACTCACTATAGTACTTGCTCCTCCATATTTTTCTTGTCTGAATGCAAATTCTATTATAAACAAATAATTCTTATGGAAAAGGAAAATCTCTGGGTTTTTTAAGTGAAGATGTTAATAATCTGGGGTGGGCATATGAAGTATCAGGATAGATTTTCAAATTTAGTCTCCTTCTGTTTAAGATAATGTCAGTAGGGATTTTTCAAGCTGCCTAAATGGGTAGCTGTACTGAAATTAAAGCATTTTTGAGTGACAATCTCTGAAATTTCATTCCCATATAGCTGCATTTAAGGTTCTTTATTTATCCTCTGGTGCTGCCTATCACTGTTTTTAACTTTTTGATGTCCAGCAAAGGATGTAATCATATGGTTGTATCAATGAATATTATTTAGGGAGCCATTTTACCTCATTTTCCTTATTCAGACTTTCTTGCAGGGAGCTGTAAATTGTTTTATGGGCTATCTAGAGCCAGTGGAGAACGTAGGCTAGAGTTAACCTCAAGGTTTCCATCCTGCTGAGAAGGGAAGTTGTTGTCAGTCTGTTACATAATGATCCAAAGATGCAGCAGAGGGCAGAGGGGAGGACATTTGATCCCCTGACAACGTGGCTGTGGATAAACACTGCCTCTCTGACTTGCTTCATCTCCACAAAGGCAGCCTGGAAGGAATGCTGCTTGGAGAAGTTCAAAGCTGCGCATGCTAATGACCAGCTGCAGAGTGAGTACTCAGGCCTTGGAAATGGTCCTTCTTCCAGCTCTCCAGGGCAGGAGAAAGCACTGGAAACAGAAAACAGGATTTTTCACTTTGCTCCACATCCAGGCCTGCTGGACCAAGTGAGCAGGGGAGGCTCACAGAGCTGTCCCTTTGGGTCTGCAGGCTGCAAGGATCCAAATCCTGGCTGGCCTGTTGACAGGAGCTTGCCTAAATGCAAGGCTGTGCCCTGAACTGAATTTGTACAGAAACCAAACTTTCTTTGGTATCTATACCAGAGAAAACATGAGTGAGTGAGTGAGCCTTAGCTGAGGTCTGCTATTTGCCAAATAGCTAAAAGCTAAGAATGAGGTGGTTTTGTGGTGGAGATGACATGTTGGGATTAAAATTGGATTTATTATAGAGGTAGTGCTTTAAATGTAATGGTAATGCTCAGAAATGTATCCTTTGGAAACAGGACATTCTGTGCCAATTCCTTTCATGAACCCAGGCACAGTATCATTACCTTTATGATTTGAATCTTATTTTGCAGCCTCCATCACTTGTGTCTGAAAGGCCCATTTACCACAGACAGCAGCCAAGGTCTCAGAATGGCTCCTGGGCTGAAATCCTGCTCTCTGCCTCACAGAGTAAAGCAATGGAAATATTCTCTTCTCTGTCCTTTGCAGCTCCCTCACTGAAATTACAATCAGATACCTCTTGCTCAAAGTTTTGAGGCAAAGGTAACTCAAAAAACATCCTGGCTTTACTGGTAAAATGAAAGAATGGCTGGCAAGATAGAGAAGATAAGTCTTGAACTCTGCAATTAATAATGTCAGAAAGTTTCATTCTTTGCTGATTGATAATTGCTTTGGACCAAGTAAATGGTGCTTCTTTTGAGTGAATGAATACAGCCAGATTTAAAATTATTTAGAGAACTGCCTGGCCATTTAAAATAGGTCATTTGTAAAGTACTAAATTTAATTATAACATGGATTGCCATCTTCAAAACAATTAAAAGAACACAGCCTAGTTTTTAGAAAGAGACTGTGGTACAAAAATAGCATAAATGCTGGGTTGGTAAATCACCCCTGTTTAAAGACTGTGGGGAGCTGACTCTGGTTCCCTGCACAGTCTGAGGCTGCCATGCCCGTGGAGGTAGGACCCAGTGTACTGTGTCTTTTATGTGCCATTTTCCCTGTGCACTCACTCCTTTGATTTTGTCCTACTCATTTCCAGTGCTCCTTTCCACTCAGCAGAAGGATTGCAGTCCTGTGATTAGTGTTTGACAAAGGCAGACATGAAAAATTGGGTGGTGACAGGCTGTTTCTTTGGACTTCAAGTCTCTCCTGTAATAATTTAGTGTATATTCTCTGTGGAAGGGAGCCCTTCCTCTGCACAATGAGAGAAGGAGTGAGTGTTTGAGTGCCTCAGGTGCCTGCTGTGTTGTGAATGCAATGCTACTCATAACAGATTGCTGTGCTGGGGAGGGTATCAGTGGGTTTGGGAGCTGCAGTCTACACAGACATGACTAAATCTGTTTCATCTTTCTCCTCTAAGAATCTCCCTGGTGTTTCTATTTCTATTCTGTGCGCTTGAAGGATTTGCGGAAGAGGAAAGTTGCTTCACAGACCAGAGGCTTAGGGAGAATTTTCCCCTTCAGAGAGAGAAAAGTGTCAGTCCACACGTCATTGAGAATCATTTGGTCTTTTGGGAATTTAAGAAGTTTGTCTGGATATTTTAAAAGTAATTTTAACGGAACCAGTTCTTTCCCATAATGGTCCTTAGTGGACTTTTTTAATCCTTTAAAAGAAAATCCTTTAGTTTGGGGAAAAGGAAAGGGTGGGATGCTCATGTGTCAGGGAGAGAAACCATGGCCACCACATAAAGCAAATGGGCTTAGCATTTACCAGTGACCAGCAGCCAACCCCAAATCTCTTGGTGCCCACCTATAGTTTGGGGTGTGAAGTTTGACAGTTTTTTTATGCATTTCAAGAACTGTGATATTTATCTAACTTCAAGATTTGGTCTAGCCAGAGGAAAGAGTTATGGTGTGTGTTGCTTTCAGAGGCTCAAATATTACCCTCAAAGTGTGTTGTGCTTTTAGGAAAATGATAAAGCCTCTTTTTACTTTGAAAACAAGGAGCACTGCATGAATTATGGTGACACAATTTATGCTATGCATGTTTTGTAGAGATTCCTTCCAAGGAATTAATTAATTTGTGTATGCTACAAAGTAGGAAGAGTTTTTAAATTCAGCTTGGGTATAGTTTCACCATAAAATGCATGGCCAATCTACTCATCATGCTGTGTTACAGGACTATGCAAGATGTGCTTTGAAAGTAACCTTCAGATGATTCCCTGTTTAGTGAGTTAGGATGTAGCTTTAAGCATGGATGCTATAAAGTCAAAATAAAATTTTTCTGCCTTCATGCTGCCACTGTTGATGATCATTCTGGCAGAGCTTTACTGTGAAGAGAAATGCTTCCTACAATAGCTCAGTAACAATAATATTCTGATGTCACTTTTAGACTGGAAGTTAGAAGTTGATATATTATTGTGAGGAAGAAAAATGTAAGGGAATATATCTCAGCTAATCTAACACTTCCAGATTTTTACTGTAGCTTTGCAAATTCTGGTTTACTTGACTCTCCTCACTGCATGAATTGTCTGAAATACCAAACTCTGCTATGTTTGCTTTCTCTTTTATGCCTTTGCAAAGTTCTCAATTCATTCTCTCCTCTCTCTCTCTCTGTTTCTCTCTTCTCTCTCTGTTTATTTTCTTTTTTGGTGGGGTACCCTGAATCTCTGAAGCAGTGCAGGAGGCTGAACAGGAAGATGTAAAGGTGGTAGTGGACGCCCAAGCTCCGAAACCAACTAAAAAAGCCAAGGCAGCAGCTGCGAGCTGTCAGAGTAGCAGCACCAGAAAGGAGAAAAAAGGGAAGCACAAAGGTTAGCTGCATGCAGCTGCATGCCCGATGTTAAATTCATTATTTTGCTGTCCATTCTCTCTCTTGTTTTTTGTATAATTTATTTGAAAATCTGAAAATTGTCTAAAAGTAATTTCCTGAAATTTTTCTGAGGTTGGAAAGTGTGTGTGACTTGGTTGTGTCTGGGCATGTACAAACTTGGAGTCAAAAAGTTTGTAAATGGAGTCTTTTGCAGAGGAGAGTGTTCAAATTGCAGAGGAGGAAGAAAGTTCTGAAGGAAAGATGATGTTGTTTTCTTGCAGTGGTAAAAAGAAGAGAATCATCTTATAAGAGTGTGCTTTTTTAGATGAGCTGAAACTAATCTTGTTTGGAGAAGCAGCCTTAAATTGCAGCTGCTTCTGTCCAGACTCTGAGTGAGGTTTAAACTATACAAATTAGAGGTTATGGGGACATTTTGAAAATCAATTCAACAAAACTGAGATAACATCCTCAAAGGGATTTTTCAAGTTATTACTTCAGTGTTACTTTGTCCCACCTGGCTGACAAATGGGAGGTGTTGGTGTGAAAAATTTTCTGCAATGACTTTGTGTACGATGAGGTAGACGAAAAAAATGCACTATTGGTAATGACAAAAGGGTAGGTAGAAATGACNAAGAGGCTCCTCAGGGAAGTGGTCACAGTACAGCCTTGCATGTACAAGGAGCATCTGGACAACATTTTTAGTCATTACAGTTTAGTTTTAGGTAGTCCTGAGAGAAGCAAGGAGTTGAACTTAATGATCCTTATGGGTCCCCTCCAATTTGAGGTATTCTATGATTAGATAACTTGTTGTGCAGTTCTTGAATAAGGCCACTGTAACACTGTCCTGCCTGGTCTGTACTGTATTCGTGTCTTGTGCATGTCCAGCAGTTTCTCCACTGTTGCTTCAGTGAGAAAGCAGTGTATATCCTTGACAAGTCTCTGTAAAGATAGCAATGACTAATAAGGTTAATTATTGAGGTCAATGTATTGGGGCTTATCTGTAGGGATTTTGCAGGACTTGAGCCTACCTTAGTCAAATCCTTTGCGTATTGCAGCTTAATTCTTGAGATCTGAATCTACAACATCTCTCTGTAGTTCTGGCTGCAAGGGAAGCTCCAGGTTATACAGGCTTTAGAGCCTGGCCCTGAGCTAAAGGCTGTTCATGTATTTGAGAAAAAAAGCTGTGTGTCAAAGGTAAAATTAACTCAGTGTAAAAATTATTGGCAAAATAAATGAACAGAAAGAAAATGTTTCCCAGTTTAATGTAAAAAGTAATGACATTCCAGCGTGGTAATACAAATGCCAAGTTTTATTTTGAGGTACATCTTGCTGAAGAGTAAAAATTCTTTTGCTGGTTTAAAAGAAAACCTGAAAGGGAGCATTATGTGAGCCAATACTTAAATCATGGTTATGGCATAGCCTTGAGGCTCTGTTTTATCTCATATAATACCTCTTTTGACATGCCTGTGTCTGTACTGTGTTCAGAACTGAAGATATTGTGCTGCACAGTTCTTTTATTATCCCACAGCAGGTAACACCTAGTATTTTTCTCACATGCCAGTTATAATTTTACTCATCTTCTGAAAAATCCCCCAAGCAGGCAAATGTTAGCCTATGTTAATAAAAGCAAGTTGTGTCAGTGAAAGTGAAGTCACTTTGTGGAGACTGAGAATTTTGGCATGCTGGCACTGCTCCATGTGATGGGAACTAATATTTTTAGCCCAAGAAACCTCAGCCTTTGCTGCAATTCTTACTGCTCATCCTGCTCTGCTATGGGAACT
>WBNQ01033872.1:10302-20607 GCA_013401375.1 Spizella passerina | reverse complement strand
ATTTTGGAGGACTTGGATGACTTATAAATATGCCCCTTTTTTGTTTTCTTTTTTTTTTTTTGCATTTCAAAGTTATTTGAGATCTGTTCATGATCTACTGTTTTCTTACTATGAATTAGTAATATATTTAAAGACAAATTAGGTCATTAATGTAAATAATATTTGCTTCCAGACACTGGAATCAGATAAAATCAGTACAGATTTAGAAGCTGACCACACAATTAATACTTTACTTGGCATGTTCCAACACACTGGTTGTGTTTTGGTTTTAGGTGAAATTCACTTCCATGACCCGATGTGATTAATATATCAATTAAAAATTTGAATTGGAGCAAGTGGGGATAAATGAAGTGAAGTTTGCAGGACAGAACTGACATATGTGGGGTAGGATTGTAGAAAATACATAAAACATTGAATAAATTTAGATTCAGGGATGGACAGTGATATAGCTCTGATGGCAGCATGAAGATTCAGCAGCAGCATGACCTCAGTGCATAAGACCAGCATGGAGGCCAAATATTCTGGTAGCACTGCACCAAGCTCTGTTTCTAAATGCTGCTGGCACCCAACATCAGCATTTCATGGTGGCAGCCTGGGGAGGAAGAACATTTGTGTCTGGTACCAGCCAGGCCACTGCTTCAGGCTTGCACCTCCTCAGGCAGTACCTGACCGTCTGCTGTGGGCCAAGGAGAGATGGAAAAAAACTTCTTGGGTGTAGTGATATTTTTACAAATTTCATTAAGGATTTTGGGTTCCTGTCCTGTTCCTGAAGAGAGAGGACATTTTCTTTCACCTGTAGTTAGTGAATTGGTGTCACTTTTGCCCTTTGCCAGTGGAGATATTGCCACTCTCACTGAACAGCAGTTCCTGACACCTGCAAGAGTTATGGGCACTGCTGGTCCTCCCTCTGAGACAAAGCATGGCTGCACGACTAGGTTCAACCTTTTTATCCTTCTTGCATTCATCCAACTTGTGCAGATGGCACGTGGTGAAACCCACCATCTGCTGCCCCTCAGAAGTGAGCATTTCCACTTGAGGGTTGGTTCCTCCTGAGGCACTCCAGTGTGTTTTGCACAGCCACAAGCCATCCATGCAAAACATTTATGTTGGATTCAGGATGGGCCTATATGTAACAGGATAACAGGACTGCTGGAAACATTCATGTCAATCTGTAAAGCTTCAATCTTGCCAGGAGATCTTGATTGCTTTCTTTGCCAGAATGATGAAATTAGCAGGGAAGGCAAAGAGTGGCTTTTTCAGCTGAAGAGAAGCATTTAATCAGTGTGTCATGATACCCTGTTCTAAGAATTATTTTAATTGCCTTAGATAGGAACAGAATCATGTGGGTCAAGAATTAGCTGAAGGGCTATAAACAAAGGATTGTGCATGAGAAATCATGGTGCTGAATGTAAAGTAGAGAGTGAAGGGGTTTTCCTCTTTGTACAACTCCAGGGTTCAACTCCAGAGCCACCATTTAGTTTCTAAAAAAACACTCATTCAGGACTTCAGGGGAGGTACTAAGGGTTGTGAAATCATAGAGAAGTGAGAAAGAACTCACCAGGCCAAGGCTCCAACTCACAAAAGCCCAGAAAAAGGTGATTCAATGCTCATCAGTTTCAGTTTGGGCAGGTGCTTAATGAAATCCCATTGCCAAGGCTTTTCTCCATCTTTCTCTTCTGAGTCTTGTGGTCCTTTGCATGCTGCACATTAGAGGGGAGCAAAAGGCTGCTCTCACAGACCTGCTCATCAGGAAAATGGGGAGCTGGAGTGGAAGCTGATGCCAAATCGTTCTCCCTCCTCCTCAAATCCGGCTGTTCTCGCACAGCAGTAGACAGTGACAGGCATGGAGAAACGTGGCCAGCTGGAGGGCAGCAAAACTGGCAAGTGGGGTGGCATTTTCTCAGGCAGGAAATATATTGGAACATAATGTTGTTTTTCAGAGCCAGGAAAATGCCACCACAGGAGGAGGATGGCTAAAGAGAGACTAGAAAACCACAGAGAGGCACAGCTTGTCAGAGTTGTCTTTTTAAATTGTGGACTTCTTGTATGGGCCAAACACAAACCTGTGTTTAAAATCAGCATCTTTAAGGAGTCAAATTTAAAGTCTCTTCAGATGGAGCCTGCTGCAAAGCAGCTGGAAACCTCAACAGCTTTGTATGAGGTGAGGACCCAGCAGTTATTTTCCTCTCCAGCCTCTTCCACAGGGGTGTGGAGAGGATGGTTTTGCTGTGAATTCCATCCCAGTGACTGCTTAGGGTTTGATTGAGAGCTGCTCCACACAATCTGATTTCTTGGGGATGTTAGGCACATTAAACTTTTTGCTGACCAAGTAGAAAACTTCCCAAAAGAAGTCGAACATTTGTCATTTTTGGATTTAAAAAATGCAAAACAAACCAAGGAATTCCTTCACCACTTCCCATGGATTGGCAGGTGTTCAGCCATCTCCAGGACAGCAGGGCTCCATCCTGAGTAAACCAGTTCCTTCTTTCCCCATATTTATATGCTGAGCACGACACCAAAGGATGTGAAATATTCCTCTGGTCAGCTGGGGTCAGCTGTCACAAATCCTTGCTGCTGGGGTGGTATGAGAGGCAGAAAATGACTCTGTGCTGTGCAAGCACTGCTCAGGGATAATAAAAATATCCTTGTGTTATCAACACTGTTCCAGCATAAATTGAAAACATAGCCCCATACCAACCAATATGAAGAAAATTAACCTTATCCCAGCCAAAACAAGAACAATGTGTTTGGTAGAGGAGCAATACCTACCAGAGAGTAAAAAGATTTTGAAAACATAAATGGTTTCCTGGGTAATGCGTGTTTGGAACTCTAGATTACCAAGTCACAGAACATGTTGAGTTGGAAAAGACTTACAAAGATCATTGATTCCCGCTCCTAGTCCTGCACAGGACAAGAATGCTTCCATGTACCTGAGAGTGTTTTCCAAATACTTCTTGAACTCTCTCAGGTTTGATGCTGTGGCCACTTCCCTGGGGAGCCTGTTCCAGGGCCCAACCACTCCCCGGGTGAAGAACCTTTTCCTGACGTTCAAACTAAACCTCCCCTGACACAATTTCAGGCCATTCCCTCAGTCCCACCACTGGCCAACAGAGACCAGTGCCTGTCCCTCCTCTCCCCCTCACGAGGAAGTTGCAACTGAAGAGGTCTCCTCTCCATCTCCTCCAGGCTGAACAGAGCAAGCGACCTCAGCTGCTCCTCATACAGCTTCCCCTCAAGGCCCTTCACCATCCTGTGACCCTCCTTTGACACTCTCCAATACTTTAATACCTTCCACCAGCACTGGAGGTGAAGCTGCCCCAGCCCAGAGCACAGCAGGACAATCCCCTCCCTTGCTGGGCTGGCAATGCTGTCCCTGATGTCCCCAGGACACTCCTGGCCCTCCTGGCTGCCAGGGCACTGCTGACTCACATTCAACTTTCCATAGGCCAGGAAAGGCCCCCAGTTCCCCTTCCATGGTACTGTTCTCCAGCAACTCATTCCCCAGCCTGTGCACACGACCAGGATTGCCCTGTCCTAGATGCAGAACCTGAAACTTTCACTTGTTGAACTTCACATGGCTGGGGATTGCCTTTCTCTCTAATTTGTCAGGATCTTTTTTCAGGGCCTCTCTGCCTTGGATGGAGCCGACAGCTCCTCACAGTTTTGTATAATCCGTGAACTTGCTCAGTATCCCTTCCAGTTCTGTGTCCATTTATGAAGGTGCTGAAGAGCACAGGGCTGAGGATGGAGTCCTGCAGAGCCCCATTGGTGACAGGTCACCAGTCTGATGTCCCCCCAGTGACTGTAACCCTTTGTGCCCAAGCCATGAGCCAGTTCTCACCCATCCCATGCTATGTTTGTGCAGCTCTGGAATGGCCATTTTACCCAGAAGGATCCTGGGAGAGACAGGATCAAAACTTTACTGAAATCCAGAAAGATCACACTAACTATCTTCCCTTGGTCAGCTGGGTGGGTTACCTTTCCACAAAAGAAAACCAGGTTTGATAAGCAGGACTTTCCCCTCATGAAGCTGTGCCAGCTGTGACCGATGGCTGTGCTGGCTTCCAGGTGTTTTTCAATCATCCCAAAATAATCTCCTCCATAACTTTACCAGGCCAGTTTGAGACTGGCAGTCTGTGGTTTCTGGAATAATGCATGGGGTAATGGATTTCAATCTAAACCATTAAGCACACCAGCTTTGTGCTATCTCCTACCATATGAAAGTAGCTTCAGTACCTAGAAAGCTTGTTAGTGATATAGTGGATGTTAATCAAATCTAACATTCAGCTTCAAGTGACAGTGTTAGCATGGGCTGAGTCTTTCATTTTCAGGTTTATGTGACATTTTGAATACTATGAGTTGCTTGTTACTCAGTCTCTAAGGAAGACTCCAGTTTTCACACCTTTCTTAGAGACTATACCTCTTAACTAAAGCCCACTAATACACTGGTGAATGTTTTTTTCCTGTGAAAAAGGTGACTGAGTGTGNGGGCTCTGTGTCCGAGCCAGCTGGGCTCTGATTGGCCATTAATTAGAAACAACCACATGAGACCAATCACAGATGCACCTGTTGCATTCCACAGCAGCAGATAATCAATGTTTACATTTTGTTCCTGAGGCCTCTCAGCTTCTCAGGAGGAAAAATCCTAAGGAAATAATTTTTCATAAAAGTTGTTTGTGACAACTGAGTATCTCCACATCACAAGTACCATCACAACCTGTAGAGCATTTGCATTTTGCGCTACTGCAGGATTCTCTACTGCTGAAAATAAATGCATTGATGGCATTGTTTAGATGAAAGATAAAACTCTCATTTCACACCAGCTTAATAATGTGAATAATCTGAATGTCAGTTAGTATGGCTGGGGCCTTGGATTTAGCCTCTTCCTTTTTTTTTTTGCCATAGGTATGCACAATGAGCAGCTTTGCATGATCAAATAAAAGCTGTTTTGCCACCTCTCTGTAGCAAGGGACATCGTGGAAGAGTGGCACACACAACCTTTCTCCATTTCTGCATCCATCCTGAGTGAGCACCAGTCTGGCCCTCAAGATTACAGTGGCAGTCATGGAGACTAATGTAGCGCCTAATGTGTCATCTGGCCTGCAAATGGATATTATTTAAACAAAGCAGAAAACAGCCCACAGCCAATTTTCACATCTTTGGGCAGGCAGGGAGGAGGGGAGAACCCAGTCAGTCTGTGAGCATTAAAACTAATGATGCCTGACGGGTTTTTATCTCAAAGTCTCTCTGCTATGATGCTGTGATGCCTGTTGAAGGGTGAGCTCATGCTTGAACCCTTTCGTCAGCAGGGTTACTGATTGTAGACAAGGAGCATCTCTTGCCCCTATTCAGTCACTTGTAGGAACTTAATAGCTTAATACCTCCTTGTCTGTCATATTTGATCAAAATTGGACAGGAGATTCTGAAGATATTTAAAAGGAGAGTAGTAATAGACACACATATGCCTGCACACATAGAGTAATCACATAAATGTCATTTCCTTATTAGACCAGAATAAAACCAGTCATCACTGTAAAAAACTGCATATAAGGCATATCTCATCTCCTTCTGCTTCAAATCTAGGGCTTGCAGAAAGATTTTCCAATATGTTTAGGTACCTTCCTAATTCTATTAGAAGTCAATATTTAGTACCCTTATGGTCTCCAAGATTTTACCATCACCTGTATTGCAACACCAAAAGCTACACCTTATAGCTTTAGAAGACATTTTTGCTTATATTGTTCTATTTTTTCTGATACTTACAACAAAGAATAAGGAAATATGTTTTGGATGTCCTTATAAGTATCATAATTAAATCCTATTAAAGTTTTAATAAAACTTTAAGTACCATTAATAAACAACTACCTACCTCAGACAAGATGTAACCATATTTCTAGTTCTGTTAGATGTGAAAAATGTCCAGTGTTCCCATCTGAAACAGTTTGTGGTAAGCAGTACATGATGAAATTTCATTATATTCCTTCATATGGGTTAGAAGGGTTAAATGGTGCTTGGGACAGGCATTTCCAGCTGGACCTGCCTTTGAACGTGGGACAGTAATTCTCTCAGTTTGGTGGCAATTCCCATGATTTCCCTCTGAAACTTTTCTTTTTGGGTGCATTTTATAAGGTCTTGCACACTAGAGCCAAAGTTCAAATGAGAATTTTGGATTTTGTTTGAAATTATGAAAGTTTCCATTCCTCACACTTAGCAGAAAAAGCTTAACACTAGTACAAGCCTAAAAGAGGGATTTGCCTGTGTTTTTGACCAGGAAAACAAAAAGGTTCCCACCTGCTTTCACTATTTGAGGAACTCATTACTTTCTGAAAGCTTTTGGTGGCATTTCCTTCACCAGGGACAGATGCTGGCATCATAATATCTCCATAGAGTCTGGAGTAGAAACCATTCCTTCCTCCCTGAGCAATTATTATGTCGTACACCTACAAGCAGATGCATCCCCCATTGCCACCCCACCATGGCTCAGCCCTTTGAGGGTCAGTCACACGAGTGCTCCATCAGCATTTGCTCATCCCACAGCATTGCCTCCACTGCTCCAGCTCCAGGAAAACAAACTGGATTTCTGGGTTTGCACATGAGGTCCTCTGGGCAGCTGGAATTTGGTGCAGGGTGTCTGAAGAGCTGTTTCCTGACTGGGGGTACATGTCACAAATAATGACTGCTCTGAAGTTGGAGAGGATGTGATGGTTCTGCTGTGGCTTGGAGAAGAATTAGCTGAAGTCCAACACTGCCAAAGCCATGGGCTTTAGGATGGCACCTGGAGGCTTGAAATTGAATCAGATCCCTCTAGAGCTAGGCACTGTTCAAGCCCACAATAAATTGTACTCCTGACACTGCTCTAAGTCTAAAGGCAAACACCTTATTCAATTATATCTTTCTACAGAGAAAAACACTAAAATTAATGGCAAAATAACAACAATATATAACAGCAAAGCATTAAAGGGAAGATTAATTTTCTGACTTGATAAAATCTTTCCCATCCAGAGGTTCTTAAACTATTATCAAACTCTACAGAAGGCTTGCATATGCTGACACCAAATTGTCAGAAAAGACATTGCTCTCATTATAAAATACATAAAATTGGCTCTTCATAACACTTTTACAAAGAAGCAATAATGTGCAGTTTATGAGAAGTAATGTAAATTATACCTGCAACCCATTAAGCTCCCTTTTGTTAAGAAGCTCTGAAGTGCTGATATAGTTTTGCTATCAGCAAGTCTGCCATTTTATTGCAGTTATTCATTGCCCACAGCAATTCAACAGAAAATTAATTAGCATCAGCCCACTATAAATCTCAACAGTATTAACTAAAATGCCAGTTCTGTAATCACTTTTCATTAAAGCCAAAAATACTAATTAAAATTGATTTTTGCCTGTGCTTTGGTAAACTGCTGCCAGTGTAAGGATCTCAGCAGTAATACTGGATGAAGGGAGACCTTTGCTAAAGTGGATTTTATATATTGTCTTATCCCCTTTATAAAGATAACAATGTGTGAAAGGATTAGGGCTTTGAGAGCAGAAGCTGACAGGTTCCATGGAGAAGGGGAAAAATGTGAAATCATTAGTGAGTGTAACCTTATTAAAACTGCAATATGCTATATTTTCAATCTGGACTTTGTCTTTCTTTCAGGCAAGTGGTTATTAATACACCTCAATCAATAAGCTGTGAAGTTTTTTTTTTTTTTTTTGATTAATAGTTCTGGCCATTTCAGTTGAAAATTGAACAGGGATATGCCAAGTATTTTTGCCTCAGTATAGTCACCTTCTGGAGGCTTTTCATATGTTATGGGCAATCTCAGTGCTGAGGTTTACATATGGTTTTGGAGATGAATTTGCAAGATTCAAATTTCTCTGCAGTGTAGAATATGTGCACGTGTGTGAGAGCAGCAGCTTTTTATTAATGGCAAATTTAAAACAAATTCTACTTTTGAGCAGAATTTTAATACCTGGGTATTAAAGCAGTACTGCAACCTTCTCATAATCAGATTTATACCACTTACACAGTAGAGTAAGACTCAGTCAGCTGTTAATCCTGTGAGTAAACATTTATTTCAGCAGTGGGTTTTACTGATACTCCCTGGAATCTGAAAGCTGCTGAGATACGGGAATTTTGTATTTCTGTATCTCTGCCTGTTGAGAGTTGGGGAATGTGCTAAAATAAAGTTAGCTTAAAGGAAAGTGAAGGATATATGACATATGAAGGAAGAGCACATATTTAGTTTTCTGATAAATCTGTTTTTGTAGTTAACAGACCTGCTTTACCAAGTTTCTGCCTCCCTGGACTTGATCACTTCTTTATTTTTCCTTTCAGATCACCACTCTCCTAATTTTGCCCCTCACCTAACCCTGTGCTTCAAAAAGCTGTTTGGCTTCCCTTTCTAGCCCTTAATACTATATTATTTTTTCCTGTAACCTGTCTTCCTTCCCTGCTTGTGGTCCAAACCATAATTTTAGGCAGGTTTACCTCAGCCAGTTCAGCCTGTGTTCCTTTTCTCACTGTGTCACAGCACATTCTTGCTCATCTCAGCTCCCTGTGCAGCATCACATCATACCCAAGCTCCCAGCAGCACTATTCCCGTATTCCCATTTCTCCCTCTTCCTCACCCAAAAATTACTCTCTGGCCAGTTTCTTATGCTTGGCCATGTCTCCTTCTTCCCTAGGCTGGATCATTCCTGATGGGAGCTCCTTCTTCTGGAATTGCTTTGTCTGTTCCCATTCAGGTATTTCCCTCTGCAAGCTGCTGATCCCTCACAAGTTTTCATCTCAGGTATTCCTGCTCTAACATTCCCCATCTCCCCTGAGGCTATAGTTGTTCACAAATCCATCCCCTGCTGTTACAGAAGTAAAATTTTGTCCCTTTCAGCGTTTTGTTTGGAGCTGGCTGCCATGGACATGCTGCAGATACATTTCCCTTTAAAGTCTCAAAAACTCTGAAGGTGTTGCCTGAAAATAACTTGTTTCCATGAGACATGTAAAATGTTACAGGTGTTGTCACAATTCCATCATATTATAATGAATTAATGAATGTAGTGGACATTATCACATTTGTGTATAGATCTTCTTTGCATAATTTCCCTTTCCTATTGCAGTGTGAGCAATATTCTGGATCTGCTGTTTCTGCTCTAGTTATAGTAACTCAGATATGCTAAATGTGTAATCATAGCCTGGAAACAAACATAAGAAGTGTCAATGCCAGGATTGGATTTAATTATAAAATACATCCAACAAAAGTATTTTAAATTTTTTTCTGAAATGGGTCATGATAAATTAAGTGCTTAGACTAATAATAAGAAAAATCTGCAATACATTAGACAAGCAGGAGAGATTGCTTCAATTCCAACCCAGTGCATTTTCTAAATTTCCAATACTTGTAATGAAAAATAAAAAAAGAGTCATATTTTCTTATAACTATGCCATAAATTGGGGATATAATCTCATCATGCATCTGCTCCATTTGCCATCAATTAGTTTGATGAAAACAGGCTAAAGCTGTGCAGTGATCAGCAGCAGAGATTAAATACTCTTCAGTTTTGATTATGCTTCTTGCCTTACCCATCCAACCAGTGGCTATGGGGCACCACTACCATTTGTTACAGCTCTGATAAAATTTTAATGCTTATCATTCCCATTTTCAAGAATGTGTTATACTGTAATTTTTTCCATGTAATATTTATTTTCAATACATGAGAAGAAGACTAAAAATATGTCGAGCACTGATCAAAAAAGTAAAAGTATGGGCAAAAATTCAATTCTTTATAAAAAGTTAAAAGTTAAAAATTGTAATTAATTAAGAACATGATCATCTCACTAACGCATAGTTTTCCACATGAGATATTCTTATGTTCAGAATATTCTACTGAAATTATTAATATTTTTCCATACCAACCTAAAATCAACTTTGCATTGCCATCAAAACATCTCAGAAAATTAATAGAACATCTTGGGTTGCACTGATGCAGTACAGCTAAGAAAAAAATAGGAAGAAAAAAAAATAAATTAAGAAGAAAGTAATTTCAATATTGTAAGTAACATCAATTCCTGTTTTCGGCCAGGTAGGAATTTTCCCTGAATTGAAATATTGTAGTGACTTTTAGAATTATTTGAAGACAAATTCTCAGTTCCAGTTGTTGATCAACAGCATATAGAAATTCATACTAAACTTCATACTAAACCTGCAATAAAGGCATATCCAAAGTAAATATCCTTGGACAGAAAAGCCTGCAAGTTGAAAGAGTTCTGATAAAAAAATATGTACTTGCAGCCAGTTTTGGGCTATTTTCCTTTTT
>WBNQ01033872.1:0-10158 GCA_013401375.1 Spizella passerina | reverse complement strand
TCCAATTTGGTCTTGAACACTCCCAGAGATGGAGTATCCACAGCTTCTCTGGTTAGCCTGTGCCTGTGCCTCACCATCCTCACAGGAAAGAATTTTTCCTAACATACAATCTAAACCTACTCTTTGTCAATTTGAAGCCATTCCCCCTCATCCTGTCACTCCAGGAACTTGTAAACAGCCTCTGTCCATTTTTCTTGTGGGCTCCCTTCAGGAAGTGGAAGGCTGCTACAAGATGTCCCCAGAGCCTTCTCTTCTCCAGGCTTATTTAAGTAGCTACTGCATAAGAAAATAAACTCATCTTTTCTTTACATTTTTTATCTTAAAAGGCAAAACCTTTTAGTCACCTTCTGGAGGTGGTTATACAGTTAAATATCTGGAGGTTATACAGTTAAATATTAAACCCACCCCAATTTAAATGTATGAATCTCCATCATCTGGAGTCCAAAATATCAAACTGCTCTTTGAGGCTGCAGTTGCCCCTATTCAAACATATTTAATTGGCCCTGCACTTTAACACATCCTTAATACAATAATGATAAATTTTATTCTTTATAGGTTCATGGATTTCTGTTGTTTCTAAGAGCTGGGAAAAGCCTTCCTGAATGAGATTAACCATTGCACAAAACCTCTTAGTAAGAAAACAATACCAATCCACTGCCAAGACCTTAGGTATCTGCTATTAACTGCTCATCAGATTTGAAAGCACACATTATTTTGCATCCAAAAAAAAAGGGGGAAATGGTCCAAATTCACCTTAGATGTCACTTTATAGGCTTCATCAAAGATTTGTTCAGCCATCATGGCAAATAAATTAATTGCTTTTATAGCTCAGCCAACATTTTGTGCTTCAGTTCAAATACTCTGCAATTATTTTAACTCTGGGTTGAAAAAATAAAAATCTCATCTCATCTTTCTAGCACTTATTTTAAAAGGAAGGAATGAGGCACTGTGAGAGAAGTGAATGTCTATCTAGAACATTGGTTAAATATCCACTGGGAAGTTAAAAACTGGTGATCAAAACCACAAGATTCTTCTTTATGTCTGTATTTTCAGTATGATATTCAGTGATGGAATTATTTCTGGTCACATCTTTGTCAGTTTCTTATATCCTCCAAAGAAAGGAAGTTGCAAGTTGCAGTTTTGCTGGAGATTATGAGGATGCTTGTGGCCCTGAAGAAGTTCAGTCCAGAAGTTGTTCAGATTTTTGCATCCTGAAAAGGTGAATTCTCACTCTTTTTGTAGGATGTGCTCTTTGTGACAGGAACCTGTCACATCACAAAGAGTTCATTGAATTCTGACAGGTTTTGCATGTTCTCTTTATGGGAAGCAACACAACATCAGGTGTTGAGAAGAAACACTAAAACCTCCTTCCACATTGGTCAGAGCTTCATGCAATACTGGGGATCTCTTATGTATAGATTTTTCATAGCTCTAGACCACACAAAATTAATGAACTAAATAAATCAATAAATAATTTCATCTAAACCATTTCAGAATGGTGTTGAATTTCTGAAACAATTAAAGATGAGAGAAAGCATCCCTCATATACAGTGCTATGGAGGCCTTAGTACCAACTGTGAACATGGAAAAAAAGCAAATTTCAGCATTTTTAAAAACTCTTCTGAATTTTTCTCTTGACCCAGTCAGAATTATCTCAGTCATGGTGATAGATTTCAATTCATGCCTGGACAGTTCTCATCCAAATAATGAAAAAATATCATTTTCTGAGCCTCAGATAACAAAAAGCCAATAATGTGAACTTGGTTGCCCTTCACAACTTCTTAAATTTTACATTCTCAATAGGTTTTCATCCATTTTCTGCTGTGGTCGGAGGCCCTACCACTCCTCCCAGGTGAAATGGCATTATCTAATGGCCTTCAGAAAGAAATGTTTCAAGAAATCAAAAATGATGAGAGGAAATGTCTGCCCTCTGCACACTGACAGCTGAGGTCATCTATCACTGCCAGTAAATCTCTTTATTTTTTGTGTTCTGGCCCAAATCCAGACTGTGCCAGGTCTGTGAGATTAGTTTTGATTAGATGATATTATAGTTGGCCTTCAGTTACCTTCCCTTCTTGCTCATCTTTAGCAACCAAAAATCAGAAGTGTGGTCACAAAGGCATAGGATTGGTTATTGCTACTTAAATTTTTGAGGTTCACTTTGGTCAAGCTGTTGATAATAATTATTAAGGTTAGAAGCTTACATTAAAAAAAAAATAGAAAACATCTAGTCACATGACTTCAGACTCTCTTCTGTAAGAAGTTAATGAATTACAATTAGACTCAGGAAAAATCCTTCAGCATTGGTGTGACAGAATGAATCTTCCACAGCTGCAGCTTCTGAAATCCTGCTTTCAGTGTTGCTTGTGAGCAGAAGCCTGGATATACTTGAGGAAGGATTATTGTAACATTTCTCATCTGCTTGTAAGGAAAAAAAAAGTAACAAAAGTGAATTTATTGCTATCAGATATCCAAATCAAATAAACTGGAGAAATCTACAAAATAATGTGTATCTTGTTCCTCTCATGGAAGTTCATCCTTTTATAATTGGACTTTAACATTAATCAATTTTGTCATTCCTACCTTTTACATAATCTTTATGACTCAGGTCTTAAGATCAGATTGGAAATAAAATACAAAAAAAAATACCATTAAAGGGCGCCCTTGGATAGTGAATATTTGAATAAATGGATAAGCGTTCTGAAACTAAAACTCTCCAGTGAAACAAAGGCTTGTTTCTTTTAGCTATGAAAAAGCTAAAGAACATTACTTTTTCACCACAGACATCAAAAAGTGTCTGTGTCTGTCTGGGTGGTTTATTCTCCTTAACATACATCCTACTCTTGCTGTCTAAAAGGCTTCTGAGTGGGTCAACAAAGAATGAGAAAATTAATATACATTGAGGAATAATATACCCCAGAAGTCACCCATTCACCTCACTTTATTTACAATCAGAGAAGCAATAGTTAAAATAATAATGATTTCCAAGAGATGGCAAACATTGGCCTTTTTTTGTTGTTTTTAGAGAGGTTGATATGTTTAGGAGAAAACCCACAGAGGCAGACCCACAGTGTGCAGCTGCAGTGCCCACAGCCAGGGCCACGTGTGCATGCAGGGAGGAAGGAGGAGGATGAGGAGCTGAAGGCTGCAGCTCTCCCAAAGCACCTGGCTAACAGGATTTTCTGCCACCCTCGGGTGTGATCAGCAAAATTCAGGTTGGTGTTACAGAGGGGTGAAATGGAAACAAGGAGCACTGTCAGCCTGCGTCCCACAGCAGCCAGTTGGTCATGGATGTCTCATGGGTGTGTCACTTTCATTTCAAATGAGAGCACAGAGAATGTTTCCAAGCACCTGTCAGTTGACAAGAACCAGCATGAAGAAATTGTAAATGGATTGTACTGGTAAAAAGCCTCTATAGGGAAATGCAAGGTAAAAAACGTTGTTGTAAAGAGAATTTCTCCCCACCATCTTTGGTCCAAATACATAAAAAATGAGGATTTTACACTTAAAGAGCCANACAAGAAACCACAGGTATTAACAACAAAAGGAGGGGTTGATGAGTAATTTGTAGCCAATGATGAACTCGGGTTTTGTAATATGTATGAACTTAATTAAGACTACTATAAAAGTTGTAAGCTGGATCAATAAATTGGAGCTCAATGCATCATCAGATGGTCGACTCCCTTTACTTCCTCAAGCTAACACTCAGACAGTTTATGCTCATGGTTCAATTTATTTTATGGTTTGAATTGTGAATAGTTCTGTTAGCAAGGGGTGCAGAAAATTGGTGTAGAGGGGAATGATGCTGAGCTCTCAGGGACGTGATATGGATACTCTCAGGGATGTGATGGATGCTCTCAGGTCACTGCAGAACACCCAGCCTGAGGAGCAGGATGCAAAGGGCACACAAACCTCCCTCTGTAGGTGTCAGCAAACAGCCTGAGTATGTTTTGGCCTGTCAATGTACCAACTGAATTGCTTGGATTTGTCTCATACTTGTGCCCTGTTGTCCTTTCAGAAACAGCGGAGCAATTTGTTCTTTCAGATTTATCAACTCCACATCCATTTAAGCTTAAAGGATGTGATTAAATTATTAAGGCCATAAAATGCTGCAGTTTCAAAGAGGTTTGCTAAGATTATGTTCGCTGGAAACACAAGACAGGGTGTAAGCTGGTGTCAGCTGCTCAGAGGGTTCACTCACCACAAGGATGGGTTGCTTTGTCACAAAAAGTGTAGATGTGTCCATGCTAGAATGCCATGAAATCCAGGAGCTACAGGGAAAATAAAAACTACACCACATAATGAAGAAAAAGGAGGAGATATATGATAGCAGCCATGCCAACTGTTATGACAGGACCATTTTAATTAATGACAAACCGTTTTTTAAGTTTTGTAAAAAAAATATTCAAAACTAAATGAAAATATTTCGAGAAAATATGCTGAGTCGAAGAGTTATGGAGTGCCCCTCAAGAGACACATTTTCCAAAAGATGATTAACAAATCAAAATCAAACACCATTTTCCAAAATGAAAATAATATTTTTTTTAAAATATCAACCAGCTTTTTCATCAAAATGTCACAAAAATCAGCCATTGTCATTCACAGGAATTCAATCTCAGCCACAGAATCACAGAAACAGAATAATGAGGTTGGAAGAGACCTCAAAGATTGAGTCCAACCTATGCCCTAACATCTCAGCTAGACTATAGCACCAAGTCCTCTCTGTATTGGTGAAGAAACAGAGATTTCGGCTCTGTTCCAATGACAAAACCATCCTCTTCTGTATTATACTTCTGGACTATGTTTGATAGCAGAATGCTGGACAAATCTAACCTCTGCTTGACACCACAGACCACAGGAGAACGCAGCAGGTCTTTCCAGCTTCATGGGTTCAGTAAATCTTGGTTTGGTGCATTATTAATATTTGTTCAGATTGATCTGAACTTCCATGTAGACTGAGCTTGGAAATTCTCTGACAATGTAGATGACACTTTTATTTTATTTCAAGGATATGTACCAAAATTTTCAGCATTAAAATAATGCTCAAGGTTTCCAAATGAGAGTAACAGTAAGAGGACAGAAAACAGGTATCTGAAAGTCAAATGAGGACTGCATATATGTAACTTAATGCTAATTTTCACTATTTCTCTCTCTTTACAGCCATTGTGGTCAATCAGGGAGCCACCCCCAAGAGAGCCTCAGTACTTGAGCAGAACACAGTGCATCAACTATGTCATTTCAACCTTAACTCCACATTTCCTGACTCTGATGACCTGTAGGAAATCATACCCTTAGTCTAACTTCAGCAAATTTTCTTCATAAGAACATGCTTTTACAGTCTGCTTAAGCATGGAATAGTAGAAAAAAGTAGAATAAAAGTGCTTTAAAGGGTTGTGAATTATTAATAAATGGGGCTGAAATAGACAGAGATCTCTCTTCTCATTTCAATAATCATAGAGATTTTCTTATGTTAATCCCGCTGTCCACTGTGAGCGCTGCATAGATGAACACTTTTGATTCTGAGGCTGTGCTTATTTCTGGCTCATTTGGGTTTGATGATCCTGGAAACCCTGAGACTGGAGGTGCTTAACAGCTCCCTGCAGAGCCCAGTGTCATTGCAAAAGACAAACCTTGGTGAACATCACATTTTCTTGTTACCTCTGGATTTCATAGGAAAAGAGTTACCCTGTGCAATTTAATATCATCACTGTGCTTTTCTTAAGCCACTTTGGCAGAGATTCATCTCACTGACTTCAGACATCTAAAGGTGCACTGAAAATGAGAGAACATGAGTTCTCTGGGCTCCCTTGAGAGCCTGTGGGAAGTCAGGAACCTCTCAGCAGCACTTCATCACATCTGTATCACATCCTTACCTTGGCAAGGGATGAATCACCTGCCAGAAGTGCATGTACCTCCTGACAGTGATTCATTTCAGCCCTGAACAGGCTGAAAAACTATCTACAGCCAGGTGTTTAACTTCTGGACAAGCTAAAGTAGGGTTGATGAATCCCATCTGAAAGCCCTGAGTAACCTTTGCTGTTTATTTTGCTTATTTTGAGTCATAGGAGAAGGAGAGTTTATTCAGCTAAGACCCATCTGGCCATGGTCCCTGGTGACTCCATTTGATGTGCAAGTTATATATTTACCCACTTATATTAATGGTGCTGGTACAAGGAGGGTGACACAGGGGCCCAGGGATCATATATATTGTACCTTTGCACTGGAAGGGGTCGGGGACAAGGCCCTAAGCTGCCTCTGACATTTATTTCATTCAGCTGAATGTTGCATATCATATTGATGATATCATATGATAATCATACGATCCTAAAAATGTAGCTGAAGTTTGTTATGTTAGTCAAATAACTTAAAACTGGTTTGTCCTTTCTTGCCATATTTCATGGCTTTGATGTCAGTTCCAGGGCCTTGTAATGCCAAAACAAAGAATTTTCTTGTGCATAAATATATTATTTTTGGTAGATATGTTAGATGTGTTCAGTCACAGCAAGCATCAGCAAAAAGGAACATAATATTCCACTGTACCCCAAAAGACAAGGAGCAAAATTTACAGACAAGCAAACTTTAATTATGCTGCTTAGCAGTAATTCCCTTTTTTCTTGCTCTTAATATGGGTGGAGGGAAAACAAAAGATAGAGCAAATGAGCACTTGAAGAACATAAAATAACAAGAGCTTCGTTGAAAGGATCTGTTGAGAGATGGACATGAAAAGGGAACATGAGACTGAAAGTTTCATATTTAATTTATAAAATATAAAGACATTTTTTCATTTGTATGTAGCATAAAAGAAATGCAAAAACCATATACCATAATACCAACATATACCAAAAAAAAATATAGAAGATTCATGGCAACATTCTGACTTAATCAAGTAGAAAAGTCACATTATTGGAAAGTGTCAGAGTATTGTGTGCCTATAGGGTGTCTGAATTTCATTCCATACATTTAGATTTATGGTCTTATGCTCAGTCAGGTTCAGTGACTAAATTCTTGCAAAGTCAAAAAGTTCCCAAGACCCAGACCCAGCTGGATTTGTTTGAGAACTGAAGCTCTCTGTCTCTTAGAGCAAGACAAAGAAGCAATATACCTTCATTAGAACAGGAAAACTCTGTTAGGACATAAAATTGAATCCTAGCAATGAAGGAGTTGGGATGACTGCTTGGAGAGATTTCTTTTTCATGAAATGATGAAGAATAAAACCTTCTTGTCTATAATCAATATGCTTGTCCTATTAAATCAATTTTTACTTTTTGAATAAAATTAATAGAGTCAGAGACACTGACTCCAATGCTAAGTCAAAGCAAATAGGATTTGTCCTTTTCAGCATTACTGTCTGAGCAAAAGCAGTGTTATTCATTATCCTTCCATCCACTCACTGCTTGCAGAGGCCTGGGCACACCAGTCAGTGCCTTCCAGATCCATCACCTGCAAGTTCCAACACTTCTGGATGTCTTGAGTTGTACTAAAGGACACATAGATGAAAGAATGTGACTCAAGTTATCACAGAGGCAGACCCACTAAAAATGATTAATGATGTTTAGATAGCAGGGGCTGGGTTTTCTTACAGCCAAGAGCTTCTCTTACCATAGAAACTGGGCGTGGATGGGTTGTCCATTTGAATTTTCTTGCAAGCAATAAGTTTTCTCAGCTTCAAGAACTTCTGCACATCTCTGGGCCTGGTACCAATAGCAAATTAATTCACTCTCAGCACAGAGCCAGTGAAAGTCTGCTTAAGCTTCCATAATAGAGGTTCTTAAATGCTTTGCAGATGAGCTTTTAAGTGCTGTGTAGATAAAATCAAAAGGTGGGAATGAAAATTAAATAAAAGGCTCTAAGAATGGGATGTGTTTAAGTCTTAGCTCTTCTTGTTTCTATAACCACAATGAGTTTACAGGTTAATTACTTTCAAGGGAGTGAAAATTAGACTGTGATACCAATTCAATACATTCACCACTAAATGTGGACCATTCTTCCACACTTTTATAGACATGCTTTTTAGTTTTCTCTTCCCTTCCTCTCTGCAATAAGCATTATTGCAGACATTTCTCTTTGCTCTTACAGTATTCGGAAAAATTGGTTCTTGCAATTTGCACTCTTTCCTTTGTTGCCTCCATTCCCATAAAAATTGAAGCAAGATGGCTGAGACAGAACAGGGTAATTTCATGTAATCATCAGCCTGAAAATCATTGAGATCATTTTCTCTAATCCTTTCTTTTAGCAAGAATTAGTTTGTTTCAAATATACCTCTTTCGTGATGCTTTCTCAAATTGCTCCTTCACACCATCTCCCAAGAAAAGAAGCAGCATCAGAGTTCCCAGATTTCTAAGAAATTGTCACAGGTCAGACTGAATACAGAAGAGAAGTTCTGTCGTGCTCAAAGGCAATAGCCAAATGGCAAGAAAACTAAATTAGGGTGGGGGTTCAAGGGCCTGCTCTGGATCAGACAATGTGTTTAGAGGCTCAAGACTGGGAAATCCATTTGCATTATCAATTCCCTTTTCCACCACAGCACAACACACAGTTAAGCCACAAGAGCACCTACTGCATGCATATTTTGCAGCATCCCTGAGGATGCAAACCAAAACTTACTAATAAAAAGCAGAAAAATTAATGAACAGCTGAATACACAGAAGGAGATCTGAAGACACTCAAGACATCACTTGCATTTCTGTGATATCACAGCATTTCTTAAAGTCATCTGGCCTACTTCACCTAGCAAATTCAACACACCAGAGAGATTTATTTTGGGCTAATCAGGCCCTTAGGCTGTGTCTGTACTAGTACAGTCCCAGGTTGAAACTCTGGCCTGCGATTATCCAGATTATCCAGACTGCTCCCTGTCTGTGCTCCCTGCTCAGCCCTTGCCAACTGGCAGTCTCCCAGAAAGTGGGAGGGATATTTGGGAAATACACACCCCAAGGGTTTATTTCCAACACAAAGCACCAGGTATGCCTGATTTGGGTCTCTCTGTCTGCCCAAACCTCCCAACATTATCCATTAGGTTTGCACCTTTTATTTGCCCCTTTGTTTCATCCGGTGGCAGACAAATTTTATTAGCATCATGCAAAAACACAGCTCTACATTATTCCAGACACTTCAGGATGAGAAAACATCATTATACTGTGGTTAAGGGGCTTCTGTTAGCATAACTCTTACCTTCTCAAGCCCATTAATTTGCAGTTATACAATTACTTCAGTGTAGTACATCTGAGTTGAACAGTCCTAATTTTGTTTTAAATTTATGTCAATACCAAGCTGACATTCCCATCTCCAATATTTATACTATTATTTGCTCTCTCATTGTTAACCTAATTGAAGAGTGTGAGATCCATAAAATTACTGTAGTGCTCAGTTAATATTTACACTGTCAATGAAAGAGTCCTCTACAGAAAATGATCCAGTAGTCTCTGATACTTTAAATATGAATTTTCCAGGAGGGAAAACTGTGGCTCTCTGCCACCTCTGGAATAGGGTCCTAGTGATGTTCTCCCTGCTGTTCAGTAGAGTTACTGCTCCAGCTCACCACAGTATTTGCAAAATATGCAAATATTTTTTTAGGTTCCTTTTGTTTCCCTGGTCAGGCAAAGCTATTAAACCAAATAAATGGCTTTATTCAGCACATGCTTCAGCTCAAAACCAGAAGACACCTCATTGCCTGTCAATGTTCTTACATAAAACTTCTGATGGAAAACCTGCATGCCAAGAACACTGTTTCTCATTTTGGGCCATACAAATGGCACACTTTTAATGGATTCCTAAATATTGTCTCATATCTTCATTTTCATTGTAGGAAATTTGTACACTATGTCTGTAAATGCAAATCCAAGCTTAATACAATGTTGCATTGTAAAAGTCAATATATCCATAATGGTAGGAAGGAAGTAAAGAATAAAAGTAGTATCAGTAAATTCCTTAAATTAAATTATATCTCATGCTTTCCAGATGGAAGCAAGACAATAATTCCCACCTGGTTATAATTTTTATCTATTCACTATCATTAAAAGAACATGAAAATAATGTGTCTATCTCCAGGCACAAGGGATGAAATGAAACTGTTAGATGATTCTTATTTTTCAGCAAGAAACTGCCTCCTTTTCTGATATCCACTTCAAGAGAAGTATTTTTAGGCTGAAGGATATATAT
>WBNQ01033871.1:0-12104 GCA_013401375.1 Spizella passerina | reverse complement strand
GGACTCTCTCCGAGCCAGCTGTGATTTGTTATAATTATATTAATTATAAACAACTAAGATGGGCCAATCACAGATCTACCTGTTGCATTCCACAGCAGCAGATAACCATTGTTTACATTCTGCTCCTGAGGCTTCTTAGCTTCTCAGGAGGAAAATATCTTAAGGAAAGGATTTTTTATAAAAAGTTGTCTGCGACAACCAACTCCTTACTCTGTGAAAGCACCTCACGTTTATTCACCTACAGAATACCTGCTTCAGTCCCTGTATGATAGAGATTAGTCCTTGAAAAGCCCACCTTTGTTTTTAAAGAGTGCAATGAAGGAGAAATGACTGCTGTTGTCTGTTAGCTCCCAGTGCTCCCATGAACTGGCGCCGAGGGAAGCTGCTGGGCCAGGGCGCCTTCGGCCGCGTGTACCTGTGCTACGACGTGGACACGGGCAGGGAGCTGGCAGCCAAGCAGGTCCAGTTTGATCCAGAGAGCCCTGAAACAAGCAAGGTAATGCTCAGCTCAGCTCCTCAAACCCTCTGAGGTCCTGCACAATGTGTCTCTCTGTCTGTCCTTGAAGGCTGGCATCTTACTCAGTTCGTACGAAGGTTTCGAGTCATGTGGAGGAGAATAGGAGGCATTTAAAAATTACTCTTCTGTGTTATTAACTTCAGCTTGAAACTGAAATCCATTTTCTTGCTTCATTCTTGGCTCTGCTTTCTCAGCTTTTTGGGTTTTTGCCAGGTTGCTTGAGGAATACTAGACTGCCCTGTGTTCCTGGTTAGACATGGATGTGAATGAAACTAAATCCAGCAAGAGTAGGTTTTTTTTTTCCTTTTTGAACAAAAAAAAGCTGCTTGCACATGCAAAACCCACTTCTGAGTTTATATGGTGCACCCTGTATGAAGTGCATTAATTACCAATTTTCACTTCTGAATTCTCTGTGTCCTTAGAAACAAATGGAGCTGTGGGATGTAAATTAATCAAGAACAGTGATGTTCTTGATTAATATACATTTGACAACACTAAAGACAGTGGAGACTGGCTGGGTACCTTGAAATTAGGGGACAGCACTCAACTTCCTGCACAGAGGATGCAGCTGGAATGGCTTTTGGGTTCTTTGCTAGTGTTTTAACAGTGTACCAGTTTCCCAATATTGAACAAATTCACTTTGAGCTAGAATAACTGATCCATGAAGATTTAATTATTCTGATTTTATGTGGGATATTTGTGCCAAGATATGTCCTAAATTGGGAAGTTCTACTATGTCTGTGTTGTAAATCAGACCTTAACTCTGAGCCAAAGAGGAACAGGCTGAAATATATTTTGAAGGCACTGAAACTCCAAACCTTATGCTATTATTTGGTCTGATTAAGCAGCTTCCACTGGTTCCATGTGTGCCTACAACACCCAGGTTCTTGCTCTAAGGTTCTGCATCCTCTCCCAGTGAGAGAGCTGAACCTGATACCTTCCCATGGCAGGGCTGGAAAGGTAAAAATGGGACTAATTTGGGGAGAAAACATTCCTTTTTCTGTAAACCCTCATGCTTCAGTACCTTTGATGTTCCTCCTGTTCAGTCCCTGGATTCAGCAAGAACCTGATACTTTTTCTGAGCAGCAAACATTTGTGATTCCATCTGAAATTGTTGGATAACATCTTTGCACTGTGATACCCTGTTGTCTGTGGCAAGAGCAAAGCAAAGGATCAGTTTCATGTGCAGAGCTGCAGATTCTTTGAAGTAAATAGGAGAGGAAGCTGTTTGTAGGGCTTGATTCCAGTAAATATCAGTGTGATCAGAACAGGACTGGGTGACAGAAACTTAGCAACTCTCAGCACCTGTTGTTTTGCTCTCCAGTGGGTTGAAGTTCCAGTTCTGTCACTGTTTTCAGGGCTGGTTCATAATTACACTCCCTGCCCACAGCTTAGTGAGAGAAGTGAGGCTTTACCTGTGTTGTGGGTGGAGAATCCTTTCAGCCACCATGCAGATGACAGAATCAAGGCAAGAAACAAAGTTTTTGTGGTGCTAAATCCATGTATGATACAGCCTGTGTTCTACCAAAGCTTCCACACCAATACCTGCAGATAATGCAGTAAAAATGAACAGCAAGCCCTGGTAATGTTTGCCTTTTCCAAGGAGCAGATAAAGTGTTGTCATGGATTACACTTCTCAATGTAGTAGTGGTCTCATCCTGCCAGTGACAAGACAAATTTTTTTTTTTATATTTATTATATATTTCCTGAGGCTGCAATGTTATTTTCACCTCCATCCACAGGAGGTGAGTGCTCTGGAGTGTGAAATTCAGCTGCTCAAGAATCTCCAGCACGACCGTATTGTGCAGTATTACGGCTGCTTAAGGGATCGAGCAGAGAAGACCTTGACCATCTTCATGGAGTACATGCCAGGGGTAAGAGCAGCACAGTCAGGGCTCAGAAGGGAGGTGGCTGGGTTTGTTTGCTGGTTTATTAGTTGCTGTGATCCCTCTGGCTATGTCATCTGCCTCAGACCCTCTTGGGGCTGTGCCTGCTCACGCTCATAATGCCACCACTTTCATTTTATTTATGCCCAAATAACCTCTTTGGTTTTTTTCCTTAAGTGTCTTCTACTTAAAATACATTCTGTGTAACAGTCATTAAAGCCAGTTCTTTTCTTCAGTCTAAATTTGTTCTACCAAAGTTCCCCAAAGGACTTGGGCCAACATGCAAATCCTGGTGACTGAATTAGCAGAATCATGGTACAGCAAGGCTAAAACTGACTCTCCAAAAGCAAGGCTTTTGACCCAGATAAGTCTGCTGAATTGTTTTCTTGCTTGTCCTCACAAGTTGTACCAGTAGACAGAACCTCCTTAAGCTGTTTTTGCCTTGAAGCCTTGCTGTTCTTAAAAAGGGTGAGATTCTCATAGAAAGCCTTTAGCAGAGGGCAGAGCTCATTGCAGGGCCAGCTGGTGTGTAACACCCAGGGCTTTTGGGAGCTGACTGGACACTGCAGGGTCTGTGCTTTGCCACCTCTTTGCCAATTCTTTCCCTTTGTTCGTGGCAGGGGTCAGTGAAGGACCAGCTGAAGGCGTACGGGGCCCTGACGGAGAACGTGACCCGCAAATACACGCGGCAGATCCTCGAGGGCGTCTCCTACCTGCACAGCAACATGATCGTGCACAGGGACATCAAGGGTGAGGGCAGGGCCAGGCCAGGACAGCTCTCCAGCACAAGAGCAGAAGGGTTTAATGTGGGCATGTTCCAGATAGTGGGGGTTTTGATTTCATTGCAGTTTTGGAGGAAGAATTGGTTTTGGTGTCTAAACCTCAGTTTGTGTCCACATAAAAGCTAAGCTCTAAAGTTTGCTTTTTCCCTGGTGCTTCGTGTTCAGGACCAAGTGGAGATTGACTTGTTTATTGTAGGAGTTCAAAGGGGTTTAATTAGCTACATCTGTTGCCCAGCTGACCAGAAAGCAATGCTTGCACTCACAAAGCAGCATCCCAATAAAATCCTTCTCTACACAGCTCTGTTCTCCCTCAGCCCTTGGCCTGGGGGCCCTGCTAGGCTGGTTGAGCTGTTTACAGGCACTGTTAACAATGCTGGTGCTGACTCAGCTCTCATTTCCCTCCCCCCTTCACTTCCTTGTGCTTTTCCCTGAAGTTTTTCCCATTTACAGCCATTAGCAATTGGCTTGTCTACAACCTGAATTAAAGAAATGATGTTTAGCAGGTCACCTGAGGCTTAATGGGGAAAGAGCCATACCGTGAGCACGGGTATTTGTGCTTGGCTATCATTCTGCAGGCTGCAGATCCAACAGCTGGATCTCATGAAAACAGCTGTCCTGGGTTTTTTTTTTTCCTTCTGTCCAGGTGCCAATATTCTCCGTGACTCTGCTGGGAACGTGAAGCTCGGGGACTTTGGGGCCAGCAAGAGGCTGCAGACAATCTGCATGTCGGGGACCGGCATCCGCTCCGTCACGGGCACCCCGTACTGGATGAGCCCGGAGGTGATCAGCGGCGAGGGCTACGGCAGGAAGGCAGACGTGTGGTGAGCCTCTCCTTGCTGCCCTCAGATCTCTGCACACATCTGAGCATCCAGCTTCACACCTTGTCTGGATGAGAAGTTTAAAGAAAATTGAATTCGCTGGTTTGAATGCGAAAATCTTCTGCCAGCTGTGCTTTGCGGTGTTAACACCCAGCAGCTCATTTCGTTTTTCCAGTCATTCCTCACTCAAACTGATAGCTGTTTTCTTGCTTTCTGGCTGGTGCAATGTTTTCATCTTTCTCAAGCTCTCAGACACTTGGTGGAATTCTTGGGGTGTCCTATGCAGAGCCAGGAATTGGGATGATGATCCTTGTGCGTCCCTTCCAACACAGGAGACTCTGTGATTCTCTGATATCCCTTAGAAGAGAAACTGAAGGTTGTCTAAGGAAAGCCCATTCATTTAGATGTACTGGTGAATAATAGAATTTTAGCTTTAAGGAAAGATGCCTGAACCTGGAATAACAGAAAAGATCCAGGTCAGATCAGAGGTGATCTGCATGAATGGAAACTGTAGCTGTGCTATTATTGGCATGGCCAAGGAGCAGCCTCTCTCAAAAGAGCAAAATGGTCCTGTGCCAAAATGCTAATTTTGGGGGCCTTGAAAAGGTGAGATTATAGAACTTAAGTAAACAACAGGGACAAAAGGTCTGGTTGTGCCTCCACAGCAAAGCAGGACCTGTTTCCTGTACAAGCAGCAAGTGGAAACACAGCTGAAACTTGTCTTGTCTGCAAAGAGTTAAGTCCTGCAGACTCTCCCAGTTGGGATGCTTGGGGAGAGAGTGGAGCACGTGCCCTTCCCCCTGGGCTGGTGCAGTTGTGGATTTCCTCTTGGTGCTGACATTGGTCCATTCCCATCAAAGAGTCGCTGCCATTGGCCAGACTCCAGTTCCTACAATCCCAATCATTATTTTGGGGGGGTCACAATTTTCCAGTGCAGCGCTGGTCCCAGGGTGGATGTGTACGGCCCAGAGGCTCAGAAATGTAACACATCCATCCACCTGGCTCTGTGCCACTGCTGCAGGCCCCTCTCCAGTTTTCTTTTTCCTAAATAGCAGAATATGTGAGCTATTTGTTATTGCTGGAGTGACTTGACATGAAAAACATTCCTGCTGTTTGCTGAATATCTTAAAGAAACCGGATCTGCTTAAACGGTATAAATCAGTCTAAACAATAATATATCCCTGCTTGCTTTTGAGCAAACCCCCAGCACTTCAGCACACATGGTTTGCATTTTCTGTACTCTCTTCTAGTAAGCCTGAAATGGCTGGAAACTGTAAAATTTTCACGTTGGATTTTAAACCTTGTCGAGAAATCAGTTCTTGCATATTCACTGCATTTAATTCCTTTCCTTCTTGTCTTGGCAGTTGATGCAAGTCTGCCTCTCAACATCCTTTTCCTTGCATTTCACCTCAACAGAAGGTTTAGTTTTAAGGTAGAGGAGGCTGTTTTGCCTTTTTAATGTAAAGATGTGATAAAACCACAGGATTGGATATTAAAAACTCACTAATGGCTTTTACCTAATCTGTGGCCTGGAGGAAGCAATTAATCCTTTTTGAATAAACCCCAATCAGTGCAGTGCTACAGCAGCCATCTTCCCTGGAAGGTGCTGGAGTCACGTTGCCTCAGAAAGGTGGCTCAGCCATGTCCCCAGAATCACGTCCTTGCCCTCAAGTAGCCTGCAGAGCCCCATTAACTTTACAAGGAATTTTTCCTTAAGGTAACGATGCATCTGTCCCACAGGGATTTAACTTACTGCCTTCCCACTTTGGAACTGTTACGACTTCAATTATTTTTTGACTGATGCTTGGTTTCTTGTGGAGATATTACCAGGCTATTTTTTTTCCCAACGTGGGCATTTTTGAGGCTGTGACTGAAAAGGGATTTTGCTGAAATGGCTTTGTGGGGTCAACAAGCTCTGATTCACTGAACCTTGAGTGTTAATAAGTCTGTTAGGCTGTGGCTGTTAAAAAGAACTGCGAAGTTCTACCTTGCAATTCAGCAAGTTGAGCCTCTGAGCAGGCTGCTCTGGTGGAGGGTGGTTGGAACAGGATGGTCCTGAAGGTCCCTTCCAGCCCAACCCGTGCTGTGACTCTGTGATTCTCCATGTGCCTTTGAGGTACAACAGAAGCAGCAGCACCTGGAGGACCAGCAAGGTTGGATGGTGCCTTCAGGGATGTCCTGGCACCTCTTGTTCCCTGTTAACACAAATGCCTCCTGAGAGGAGGATTTGAGCAAAGGAGAGAGGACACATGGCACTTTCCTGGCACAGGAAAAGCAGCTGTTGGCATCACTGAGAGGATTCTCATTTGGTTTTTTCCTGTGTGCTTTGCAGGAGCCTGGGCTGCACCGTGGTGGAGATGCTGACAGAGAAGCCCCCCTGGGCTGAGTACGAGGCCATGGCAGCGATCTTCAAAATCGCCACGCAGCCCACCAACCCCCAGCTGCCCTCCCACATATCAGAACACTGCCGGGACTTCCTAAAGCAGATCTTTGTGGAAGCCAGGCACAGACCCTCTGCTGAAGAGCTGCTCAGACACCAGTTTGCACAGCTCCAGTACTGAATTACCTCCCTCGCTCGCAGCTCCTGCCGGGCTCGCCGTGCCCTGTCCTGTCCACTTGCAACTGCCCCTTGTGGTGCTGCATCTTCAGAATGCCAGCTCAGCTAGGCCTGGTCCTTTGGGAGGTTCTGCCAGGGAACTTAGGGTCTGCTCTCGTGCCTGATTCCTTCTTGTGCTGGATTAATGTTCATCCTGCTGACAGCTGTCTCCAAGCAGAGCTGCGTTTTTGCCCAGATTTTGTTACCTGGATGTGACCTTGCAGCTGGCTGTGTGTTTTCTGCAGGAAGGGGAATCTGACAAGTGTCATCACTGGTTGAACATAGGAGAAACCTGAACCCAAGGGGGAGCTGGAAGAGCTCCACTCTGTCTAAAACAGAAACATGCACCAGCCTCCAGACCAGCTCTGCCTGTGGAGTCCCTGGTTTTCCTCTCCTGGGGCTCCAGAGGTGTCTCCAGTACCTGAATCCAGCAAAAAGCCATGTGTCATGCCCACTATAGTATGGTATATTTTTCTTCTTGAGTATTCAGCATCTGAAGGTGTTCAGAAGATATTGATTCAAAAGTATGTGAATTGTGTTATTTTATAATGAACCCATGGATTTGGGGCTGGGGGTGAGGGAGTTCTTTCCAGCTAAATGTCAGGATAATCAGACAAGTTTCAGCAGAATGCAATCACTGCAGGGCCTGAGGGAAGGGCTCTCCCATTAACATTGGGAAATCTGGAGCTAGGTTTGATCTGTCCCAGCATTCAGACAGTGCCACGTAGTTTGTGTCATACCAAACAAATCTGTGCTCCTGCTTCCTCTCTCTGGGGCTGCTGGGTCCAAACAAAACCCCTCTGGAAGGGAATTCCGTGGAATTCAGCTTCCTCCTGCATCTGTCTCTTTGGCTGGTAACTTTTTACCATCCTTTTAACCAAAGATGGTCAGTCTGGTACCCAGGAAATGACTTCAGAGTTTCTTTGAGCCCATGGAAAATGGAAAATTGAGGGTTTCTTGGGGAGAATTACCTGGACACTTGTGTTGTGCACAGGGAGCTGGAATCAAGCTCAGCCTTGCTGTGCATTGCTTGAATTACAGATGTGCTAGTGATCATTTAAGAGTTCCATAAAAATGTTATGGCCTAACTTAAATAAGCTTTTGTAGGACTCAAGTCAAACAGGGAACCTCGGACAACATTTTAAATGGTAGCAAATATCTAAAATTACCTGGAGATCCCCATGCGGGTACCAGCAAAGCTTATCCAAGTGATTGTGCACTTGGAACACAGCACAGGTCAGAGGACTGAGGTCCTGATGGCCTCAAATCCTCTGTGCTGATTTGGGCACTAATTTATCTTTATTTCACTCGTGAAAGACCAGCAGGTTTTAAGTGCTGGGGATTCATGGAGTGATTCTAAGTTATCTCTGCGAAATGAAACTAAGAAAAGCAAATGTTAATTAACTAAAATATCGCTTTATAGGGCAACACTGAAGGTGTTCTGCTCTTGCATTGGAAACCATATTAAGGTTCCACGCACCTCCACTCTTCTCCCCCATAAAAAATGGAAAATTGCTTCATAATGCAGTAAAATGAAGTTTTTAAGTGAATACTAATAGCAGGATAAGGCAAGTTTTAATGAAACCAAGCTCCTTCAACACATGAAAAATACTGTGTTGAATTAAAAGAGGAAAAAAAGAACACTGAAAGCCCCAACCAACCAAAAGTCCTGAAAAGCTTTAACGATATGAAATGTTTTTTCTGTGCCAAACCCAGAGCAAAGTGTAGCCAATAAAAACTGGTGTTGGTTTCCTTTCCAGGCTCCCTGCACTACTCCAAGGATGCACTGTCCCACTTGTGGGCACTTAGGGGATCCCTTTTATGAAAGCCCTTGTTCCATAATTTATTTAATTATAGTGAGAGCACTTCAACTGATCTTTTCCCAGCCAGGAACTTGACTCCAAATTGTCCAGGCCCTCCAAATTGTTCTGGCCTGCACTTCACTGTTGCCATGAGGGGAGGTGAGGCTGTGACACTCCAGCTCGGAGCTGGGCAGCTTTCCCACCATCTGCTGGGAGTGTGGGACCATCCCTGCAGTCTGCATGACAAAAGGAGGGGGACCAGCACCAGCTCTTCAGGCCTTGCATCCTAAATATACCAAAGATTGGAGTCTTCATGCCCTGCCCATCACCTGCAGGAATCAGGAGCACCGTGACATCTGCATCCCTCTAGCCTTGGCTTGTCCTCACCAAATCCAGACCTCCTCCCTCGGTTTTTCCTCTTGCTGTCCCACGTGCTGTGATCTGGCAGAGAACAGGGCGTGAGGAAAGGGCAGAACTTCTGTCCAAGCACCTCAATCCTCAGGAGCTGTCGTGGCTTTTACCTCACCCGCATGCCGGGAGGCGCTTCCAGAGCAGAGCAGAGCAGAGCAGAGCAGCCAGGACTGCTGGGCTCAGCGCTGTCCCCAGGGCCCAGAGCCCTGCCCTGGGCTGGCTGTGCCTCCTCTGTGCCAAACCCTGCAGCCAGGCTGGCAGGGAGAGGGAGCAGCAGCCCCTGTACAGCGACAGAGAACACGGGGCCAGCTCGGACTGGCGCGTTCGGCACAGGAACAAGCCAAAGCATTGCCTGTATGTTTGGAGATGCACTTTTATGAATGTAGTTTATATCGCTCTTTTTTAGCTCTTTTTACATCATGTAAACGGTGATGCCTCATTTTATTTTGTTTTTTTTTTTTCTTTTTTAATTTATATCGTAAAAGATCATATTTGGTGATTTTTATATATATCGACTGTTATGGGGTTGGGGGGGAGGTGGGGAAATAAATTTGACGCCTTTATGAATTTAAAAAGGAAAAAAAGCAACTGGTTTTGCAGAGAATTTGCTGATGGTTTATAATGAGTAGAGCCGAGCCAAAATGCCTCTTTGTTTCCTCACAGCCCTCTTGATTGTGGAAAAGGAAGATCTGGATTCCTGAGTCCACTGCTCTGATTAATAACTTGGGGCTGACATTGATACCAGAGGCTTTTAACAGCCCTGGCAGCAAAAGAGTTTCAAGTGGACAGAAATGTAATTATACCTCAGAATTGAATTATATTTGGCCTCTTTATCCTGGCAGACTAGAAAAAACTGGCAATAAACTCATTTAGGGAAGAGTGGAGGAAGAGTGCCAGGCTGACAATAAGCTATTGTGTCAATTCCAAATGTCATGTTGGATTTCCTGCTGTTCCTTCCAGGGAGGAATATATGGGGAATATTGAGTATTGGGGTCCCTGATGGAAGGTGCTGCAGAAATGGAGAATATTTGACAAAGAATTTCTTATCAGAGTCCCAATGTCCTGAAACGGTTAAAACTAATCAGAAAAATGTCCAAGATTCCCATTGGAGAGGAGCTTGGGGGAACGTGGCTGTCCCTGAGGCAGGGAGGAAACAAAGCAGTGACATTTTGGTCTTGGTGTGACGATTCTGTGCATTCCAGGTTATTTGCTTGTTCTCCAGAAAATCCCAGCTTTGCCCATTCTGTGGCAGTTAGGTTGCATCAATTTGGACGGGGTTTTGGGGCGGTTTTTTTGCCTAATTTGGAATAATATTCCAGAGGACTGGAAGCTGCTCCAAAGAGTTCCCATTGGCACCAGTTACCAGCAGAGACTGACCAGGAGGGAAAAGGCAGGTGTGCCAGGAGCAGTTGAAAAAGGAAGAAAAGGATTTTATCATCACCATAAATGATGCAAAGCAGGGAGAAAGGGCTTTAACCTGGATTGTGCAGAAGACCTTGACCCAGTAGTCTCTATTTACCGACCGGGGGCTTGCAGTGCAAAGCCAGGCCAATGTATCCTTTTATTTACAATAAAATTATCATTTATATGAAAGCCTGATTTGGTCACTGTCCTTTCAAAAAGTGAAAATTTGGAGAAGGAAAGCATCTGTGTTTCAGACAAGTGGAAGATACCATGAGCTCCCTTCCAGCTGAAGTGGAATCTGGATGTCTTGCACTGACTGTAGCAGTGATTTGGAGAGGATTTGCTGTCCCTGAGTAGGGCAGGAGAATGGGTAACCACATCTCCAAATACTTGCAGGCTTGATTTTTTTTTCAGCTTGCTGTGATAGGAACAAACCAGAATAGTGCTGCTATAAAATTCATCTGTTCTCCTTGCTGAAAGGCTGATTTTTTCCTGTTCATGCAGCTTCTCTCTTCATTGTCATTGTCACCTAATCAGTGTTTGGGTGCCACTCTGTCCCCTGAGGAGCAGCTGGCCTCCCCAGCCCTCACCACAAGCAGCCTCCATCTCCTTTTCCTGGGGTGTAACACTGGAATATTTGTCAGTGTAAAACGTGAACAGGTCAGAAGGGGAGGAACCAGCTGATACAGGAGAAACCCTGCCCATGAACCAAGCACAGGGGTGACTCTGGGGGCTGTGCCAGCACAGGTGAGACCCATCAGGTGCCTCAGACCAGAAATGTCCCCTGGAACCAGAGCAAACCTGACACCCCCTGTGTGTCAGAGCCCACAGCTCCTGCCTTTGCCAAAGGAGCAACTTGGGAGCTCTGTTACCTTCACTTTGAGGAGATTCTTCCCAAAAAGGGAGGAGGAGGCAAGCAAAGATGATTATTTCTCTGGTTTAATGTTCTCTTTCTAACTGAAAACCCAACCTTAAAAACCTGGGGGCTCCATGCTTCCCTACCCCCCTAAAATGCTCCTGCATTGTTAAAATGCTGCTCGTCAGCAGCCTGGGAGCTGAGGGGATGGGAAGTGAGGCCAGCCAGAGGCAGGAAGTGGAACTGAGGGCTCTGCTTTCATTTTCTGAGCCTTCTGAAAGAGGAAGGGGCCAGGGAAGGGGCCCTGAGCCTGCAGCATCACAGGCGAGGGCTGCTCAGGGGTGGCTTTTTGGGGTGTAAATCCCAAAAGCCCCCTGAGAGCCTTGGCAGGGTCTGTGTGCACAGTCCCTGTGGTGGCTGTGTGTCCCAGGAGCNCTCAGCAGAGCTGATGGGATCAGTCAGGGATGTTGATATCAAGGCTGCTGCTCTGTGTGGGGGCTCTGAAAAGCCCAATTCCTGTAGAATTTGAAAGACAAATTGGGGTTCCCGAGCACAGCTGTACAAAGTGTGCCTGGAGGAAAGAGGTAAATAATAATTAAAACCTGACTCATCCCCTTTCTCTGGTTTTCCTGCATTTGTGTCTCCAGCATGGCAGGGCTTGCTGGGCTCATTAATTTGTAGGGCCTGTGCAACCCAGACCAGAGGATTGGATGTGACCTGTGAGGCCAGCCCAGCACTGATCCCATCCTGGCCCTGGCAGAGCACAGGGAGAGCGTGAGACACATCAGGCAAAGGGGTGGATCAGGTCCTGGGGGATCCCCAGGCTGGTGAATGCCATTTGAGGGTGGCCTGGGCTCCATTTGGAAGCTGGTGGAAGGTTCCAGCTGGGCTGTGCAGCTCACAGGGCAACACTGATGTGGAATTTGAAATCCTGGTTCGGTTCGCAAAAATTTGGGGGCTCCAGGGGTATTCTGGTCAGGGGCCTGCAGCCTGGTCACCTCTGCCTTGTCCTCCTGGTGTGCAGGACCCCTC